>JAJEJO010002239.1:287808-394074 GCA_020662805.1 Glaucomys volans | reverse complement strand
CACTGAGGCACAATCCTATCCCTATTTTGTATTTTATTTAGAGACAAGGTCTCACTGAGTTGCTTAGTGCCTTGTTGCTGAGGTTGGCTTTGAACTCAGCATACTCCTGGTTCAGTCTCCCAAGCTGCTGGGATTATAGGCATGCACCACCATACCTGGTTAATCGTATATATTCTTATAGGAGTTGCAAAGTTTCTGGTCTAAACATTAGGTCTTTGATTCATTTTGTTGATTTTGGGTTAAGATTAGGGATAGGAATCTAATCCCATTCTTCTACATTTGGATAACCAGTTTCCCCAGTACCATTTGTTGAAAAGGCTATCTTTTCTGCAATATATATTTTTGGTGTGTGTCAAGGATCAGATGACTGTATCTGTGTGGGTTAGTCTCTGTGTCTTCTGTTCTATTCCATTGGTCTCCATGTCTGTTTTTATTCCGGTACCATGCAGCTTTTGTTACTATAGCTCTATAGAATAATTTTTAAGTCAGGCATTATTTTGTCTCCAGCATTGCTTAGAATTGCTTTGTCTATTCTAGGTCTTTTTTCTTTCAAATGAATAGGACTGTTTTTTCTAGTTCAGAGAAGAATATCTTTGGAATTTTGGTGGGTATTTCATTGAATCTGTATAATGCTTTTGGTAGTATGGTCATTTTAAAAATATTAATTTTGCCTTTCGATAAGCATGGGAGGTCTTTTCATTTTCTAGTGTTTTCTTCAGTTTTTTTTTTTCAGTGTTCTATAATTTTCATTGTGGAAGTCTTTAACTGCCTTGATTAGATTTATTCCTAGGGTTTTGCTTATTTTTGTCTTTGTCATTTTTGCCACTATTGTGAATGGAATTGTTTTTCCTGATTTCTTTCTCAGCAGATTCATTACTAGTTATATAGGAAAGTTATTGATTTTTATATATTGACATTGTATCCTGCTACATTACTGGATTTGTTTATTAACTCTAATAGGCTTTTGGTGGAGCTTTCTGTTTCACCAAATATAGGATTGTATAAAGGGTGTGAAAAACTGAATTCTCCTTTTCCTAGTTTTATCCCTCTTATTTCCATCTGTTGCCTAATTTCTCCAGCTAATATTTTTAATACTATATTAAATAGGAATGTTGAGATTGGACCACCTTGTCTTGCTCAAGATTTTAGAGGAAATGTTTTCAGCTTTTCCTCATTCTCTATGATTTTGGCTTTGTGTTTGTAATATATAGTCTTTGTGACATTGAGGTAAATTCCTTCTAAGTTTCTTAAGTTTTTTTTTTTTTCATGAATGGGTGCTGAATTTTGCACAAACTTTCTCTGCATTTATTGAAATGACGATGCGATTTTTGCCCTTAATTCTACTTATATAATGAGTTAATTATACTAATATTTGTTAAAGAAGTAATTATAATTTTTGTCATCTGTTTTTGTGTTGATAAAATCACTTTGCCTTACTTCTTTATGCAAATATATGATACTAAGTACATGATTGATTCTGGCTTCTTCTACCTTCTTGATAGCAGTGTCATTCATCTCACTAATAGAATAAAGTATTCTTTCAATAAAATAAATAAAATACAATGCTTCAATGAATTTTGATGGGTCTTTTGGTGGAATAAAAGAAGAACTTCTGTACATAAATTCTGTACATTAAAGAAGAACTTCTGTACATGTTCATTATGCTAAATTTTCCTGTTTAATAAAAGGTGAAGTGTTCAAAGTGCTAAGCATAATCAAGGCATAGGAAAAATGAAAGGGAATGGTCAAAGAGTAGAGGGTGGAAAGAGAGGGAAAGAACACCCAACACTATGGGGAGGGTGGGATTCTGGGATGCCAGAAAGCCTGTAAAGATTGTCAATGAATGAGAAGGTCTCTGTGACAGAAGATCCTGAGATGATTTTTCCACCAATGTATAATGTTCAGTCTTAAGTATGTACCCTGTCATTATGCAATCCTCCTTCATTTCTCTATTCCTTTAACAGAAATCACAAATATAGAGTAATTTAAGCTGGTGATGCTCAGGGGAATGGAACTGCTTTCCCCAGACCTAGGAATATACATGTGTAGAGAAGAACAGATCCATAACTGAGAGAAAAGATATAAATGAAAACATCAGGGAAAAGAAATCTGGGTATTCATGTCAATGGAAGCTCCAAGACTAAACAAAAATGTAAAAGGATAATGCAATTCTCACAGTACTTGAGATAGGGACTTAAGATGTTTTTATTCTTTTTTTTTTATTGCTTTTTAATACTAATGGGAAATCTGAAATAAATAATCTATATTATTTTTATGATAACAACAATTTAGAATTTGCCTAAATATTAAAATAGTTTAACAATGTAAAATCTATGATAGGCATGTTTTGTAATAGCTGTCCTTATACTTATACTCAGTTAATAACATGCAAGAGTCTAAAAAAAGGTCATCAGTAGGAAAAATCCCTATCTGAAATCTTGCATCTTATTTGGTAATAGATTGTAAAAATCTGCACATTATTTTTTGAAAAAGATGGAAAGAAAATGAGCGAAAATGGCAATAAATGGCTATGTATGGATAGAGATATTATTAGAGAATTTTTAGTTCCTTCTTGAATTTTCATGTTTTTCTATAGAATAGCTGTATTTTATAGTTCAGAGAAAAGCATCACTAAAAAACCAAATTTATCAGTACATTCTCATCTCATGCCAAAGTACACATTTGTTGTGGTTATTATCATGTGCTATTTATTTATTGAAGTAGGAGTAGAGGAGTTAATTTTAGGTTGGAGAGAAAGAATCCTTTCGTTTATCAAACACAGTAAAAGCAAAACTGGGGCTTGGGGACTGTCAACAGTGGAAAATGAGATACTGGAATATTGCAAAGTAATGGAAATTTGCCAAACCACTACTGGTATTACAGCATGCACAATCTATAAAAGCTGATTCATTTTAAAATGTTTCTAATTTGCTCTATTGGGCACTTCCTTTAAATGGGAAATCAACTTGAATTTTAAAATTGAACTCAATGAAAAACTAGATTCATTTCATGCAATTCAACTCCAGAGCCAATTTTTCTGATTCACATTGACTCCATAAATATGCATTATTAATACTCTATTCTTAATGCAATAGAACTTGTTAGAGTAAAATTATTGAAACTCAGGTTTGCAAAACTGTTTCTATTATCTACCGAAAACCTACAGTGAGAAATAACTTCACTTTTCATTTATTTTGCATTAAAAGTCGAAAAGTACGTCTTCTATCCAATTTTCAAGGTTCTTTGCTATAGGGATAATGCTTTTGTTTTTCAATCACTGCTTCTCCAACTGGTGGGTACTAGAAACAGAAAACATGCAAACTTGAAATTGACATGCTTTGCAGAATCTGAGATGGAATGTTTCTCTGCCTATCAGTTCAGGCAGAACATATAATTATTTTCACATCTCACAGGAGTAGTCCTTTCAGCGTTAGATTTTCTTAATGCTCTGAGTCGGCAATGACAGGGAGAAAAAGAAGAAGGAAAAAACACATTTGGGGACTGTCATTTGCAGTCACTTCTTTGAAACTAATTTTGGAATGACTTTTAAATTCCGCAAAACATTTATCAGGCAATTCTCTTGATGTAGAAAACAGCTATTTCTCAGTTAAATTTGCCATAAAGTTTTCCCAACTCTTTGTCTTATTTTTGACAGGCTATTTTCAGGAATGTCATCACTGCTGGGAAGGTAAAAGTGTGGCTGCAATCCTAGAAAGACTTTTGCTAATGCATTCTCCTTGTGCAATTCTACAACATCATGAGAT
This sequence comes from Glaucomys volans, assembly GCA_020662805.1. NCBI lineage: Eukaryota > Metazoa > Chordata > Mammalia > Rodentia > Sciuridae > Glaucomys > Glaucomys volans. The sequence goes on along the minus strand of JAJEJO010002239.1, from coordinate 390,310 downwards.
ATTTAGTGGCTGACTATGACATAGGGACATGCCTGGGTAAAGATCGCAATGATTATATCTTTAGGACTCAATTTGTAAACTGGAAGATGACTAATATTTGAATTTCATGAACATTATTTTCTGTACTAGCAACACAGTTCACAGTGAGGTCCCATAAGTAATTCAGTTTAAAATCTCTTTTTAACATAAGGCAAAGCAGTTAACCATAGAAAAACTACACCAAGGTGTTAAGATGTATAATGAAACATAGATAAATGGAATGCTAGTAAAACTATAGTCTGATCACACCTCTGTCACTAATCCATTCATCTAACACTTTCCTCAAATTAAAAGCTTCCATAAAATTTAACTATAGTTCACATAGTAAAGAATATAGCAAGTTTATTTCCTTTTCATCCTAAAGGAAAATACATATCAAATAAGCACTAGAAATGCAAAATAGAAGCATACTGATATAATGATGTAAATTCTTAATATTCTGTTCTTAAGACTGTCCATAGATTTACATTGCTGTTAAACAATGAATGAATCAGACTGATACAAATCGTGGCATAACTCTGAGAATGAACAACAAAAACTTATTTTGAAATAAATTCTGTCACCTAAGAGAACTACTGAATATTAAGCTAGATAGTAATTATTCTTGAAATATTGTCAGTGGTTAAATTACAATCAAAGAGCATAGCAGATTTGTTGTTGGAAAACAAAATCTTTCTATGCAGTTTTTACTTAGATTAGAAAACCAAGGCTAACAATTTCTGAGTTCTCATCTCTAGGGCTAAAATCTAGTCCTAAAACTTCGATCTTAGACAGAATTCCCTCCAGTCTCATATTTGGACTGATTTCTTAGCACCTTCATTTTCTTCTCCCATAGTTTCTCACCAGGATATCAATTAGTAATGATCTAGCATTTTATACACGTACCTAATTCTGTGAATTCTCATGGATGTCATCCTTACTTGAAGAATTTTTTCCAGCATAAAAATGATGGATTGCTGTTGACTTGTCAAGACAAAGTTCTGCAAAATCTTCTCTGACACCAAAACATAGCCACCCACCTCCCTTTTTTTGTATCATAGAATTTTGCACAGCATTCTGCTAGGATGATAGTCATCTTAAAATATTTTGTATTAGAGCTGTCATTTTCCCATCAGAGATACACAAAAGATGAGAAATATCTTCCATTAAGGTAGTCATCCACCTCATATTAACCTCTAAGCTGCTAACTTGTGAATTCCCTAATAACACAATGAAGTAAAAAGGAGAGGGACTAAGGTAAATTCCATGATATTTTTTTTCTAAAGACTCTCTAAACTCCATGCCATGTCCAACACTGGTTTGAAAGAAGTTTCATAGGCAAAGCAGACCATCTGGTAATGAATCACCAAATGGAAATGAATTTGGCACAGGTAGGCTATATTATAAAATCTACATATTGGGAGAAAGACACCTTGATTGGCAGCTTTGGTACATCTGCAAGACTTCTGGCAAGAAAATGAAACAGGATTATTTTTACCAAAGCATATATATATAAAATTAAAACCCAAAGCAGATAACTATATGACCCATATCTACAAAACTAGCCAGATTTCCATGATGGGAATATGCATTAAATCACAGAATATAATAAATAGAGTTCAGTAGAAGTATTATAATGAGAAATATGAGCCCTGAGATTATGGACTTTTCATAATTTTATGCTATAAGCTAATAATTTCTTGGTTAACTTTCCATAACCAAGTCAAAGTTTTTAAGATTATAAATATAATCTAATTTTTTAAAAAAATTTACATCAAACCAAACAATAACTGACATAAGGTTTTAATGAATCTGTTGAAAAATTAAAATAGGAACAAAGCAGGATTTTAAAAATAGATCTTGGGCAATTAATTAATGAGGAATCTGTTACAATCTAGACTGCCCTTCATCATACGGTGGAGAGAAAATTTAAATAAATACCTAAGACAAATTTTAGGTAAATTATTTTGGGGTTGTTTGAAATAAAAGCTGAAAAATAACTTTCACAATAGCACAGATTAAGAAATCAATATAGAAATTCAACCAAATCTAACATGCACACATTTATTGCTTTTATATTTATTGAGAACCTACATTTTATTATGAAAAAATCCATTAATTAAAGTATTATATGTTCTTCAAAGAATAACAGGTTATAAATTGTTTTTTACAGAAAATGTCAAATTTTTAAATTAAAAAGTTGAAATTCAAGGTATGTTTTATAATCTTTTAACAAATGTACATGATTGTAAAAAATGTACATGTTTATACCATATATCCATTATAGGTGATCCTATTTTGTAAATCTATTTTTAAAACATAACACATGATATATACTTTTATAAACATATACATATATTCTTAATATATACATGACATTTCTATGAAATATAAATGGACACCACCTATTTTTCTTTCGAAATCATTTTGCCTTTTTAAAAAGTGCCCTCCTTTTTTCATTATGTCATGGGAGTGACATGACAAAGTACAAAGAAAAAACAAAGAATTTTTTTCTGATTTCAAGGTCTAAAGTAAAATATCACAAAGCTCTTTAATTTAGAAAAATATTTGAGATTTTTAAGGAGGAATTTATTTAGTTTCCCTTTCCTTCCCATTGCAAAAATCTAGAAACAAAGATGTAGAAGGGAGAAGTGGACGGGAATTGCTGAGAATATAGATGTTCAAAAATATATACTAAAGTCCAGTGTTTTGCATTCTTTTCCCAGCTCCATGCAGGATGTCCAGGCATAGAAATTCTAATGACCTAGAAAAGTAATGAACTATTTTATTTTTCTCAAGCTTCATGCACTGATGAAGTAAAGCCACTTTGGGTTTAGTATCTTCAACTTAGTGATATTATTTTACCACTTGAGACCAGGACAGGTCAATCAGGATGACCTGAAACTTGCAAATATGAATAGAAGACAATCCAAGATAGTGGATACGACCCACACCAAGGATTTGGTGCTATGAAAGTCCTCCAAGGTTCAAATTTTACTCTCTGGGAAAGGAAATTGAGTTAAGTTGTCTCAGTCACTATGGTAAGACAGGACTTTAAACTTAAGTAAAGTCTTTTTCTACCTCATCAAGCAGGTAGTAAGATTCTAAGTAAAATTGTGTCTTCTCTGGTTTCTCTTTTTCATACTGTATGAGCAAACACTCTCATCCACTCTGATCTTCAGTATCTTTGGTGGCTAGAAAAATGTGAGCTACTTTTGGTGGTTAAGTGAATAACACTCCAATTCACCCTGCCTATACAAGTTCTAAATAGCTTGATTCTGCTCTCAAAGTCTGTAGGATCTTGGCTGAGCATCTGTATTTATGTTGTTTAGATTCATAACATTTCCAGTCACCTTTCCTCCAACCTTCAGAGGATGTTTAAAAATCTAACTCAGATCCTCCAATTTTTAATACTGTCAATTGACTATTCTAAACTTCATAAGGAGTCAACCATAGAAAAGAATTTTACTTTGAGAGAAGGAATCAAAAGTGAAGCCTTTAAGAAATTTTTATCTCTTTTTTCCTCTGAATCTTCTGCTGAAGCTCTTGTGACAATACTCTAGCTACGGATTTCAAATTTTGCCTGTGATTTCATGGTGGAAATTCATTAAATACAGAAGAAAAGCATAAAACAACATCTTTGGTATGTAAGACACATTCTAATGTTGCATATTCTCTTTTATAATTCTTAATGTCTTTTAAAAATATTGGTCATGTCAAGACTGACCATAATACCAATTTTTCCACATTTCTTAATTGCATGTAATTATTTCTAGCATCTTTTCTCTGTAAATATCTCAAGTTATATAATAAATACTTTGGTTATCTCAGAACACACTATATTTATTTCACAATGCAGTAATGGTTGTAACCTAAATAAATTTAAACATTTGTCTCCTGGATCAGAGTTATTTTTCAGAAAGCATTTCCAACTTCTTGTAATTTACCGTCCTCTACTGTTGATTGAACAGTGTTTTACAATTTTTTGAAAATCTTAATTCATTTCCTGGTGATTGGCACAGGTCTGGGCTATGAGAGTGTTACTGATATCAGTAATTACTGATATTCTTATAAACTCATGTACTGAGTCATTAAATTATGATTCCAGTCATAATTCCAAAATATGTATAAATTTTGCCTCTTGATTTTTAAAGAAATTCAGTGGCTCATGGCATTAAAAATCACATGGTATAACCTATAATTTCTATGCATTGTTTTTAGAATTGTTTAAAATTAATTTATATATGTATTATTACACTTATAAAATTATAAAATTTTAACTCTCAGTCTTGATGCAAATGCTATAGATTAACTAAACAAATCCCCATTCATGATACCCATGACACCTTCTCTTCCTTGTTCCTCATTGTTGAGCCAATATTTGGTCAGAGTTATGAGTCCTGATATATGCGTATAAGTATTTACAAAGAAAATATTTTTTAATCCTTTGCTCTTTACATTTCACACCTTGTTTTCCACTCACTTTCTTTGTTACAGGAATAAGACAAAAGTCACAAATAGCATTGCTTCCCTTTTGTGATCATTATGTGGCAAATATCAATAGGAAGATCTACAAACTCATAATCAATAACCAAAATATGGAAGGACATTTTTCCTTGTCAATATTTGGACTATTGAAATACTTTGCATATCCAGCAGGCCGTTGGATAACTTACTGTATAAAATATTACTATTTTAATGTTATAATATACTATTGAGCAGTGTTCCATGGAGAGGTAAAGTGATTTTTTTATTTTTTACTTTTTAAAGCAGTACTCTGGAAATGTGAGAAAGATTGAGAAAAAACCTATCCTGGTCACAAAGGTAAGGAGGTTTAGACAACAATACAGATTCTTCTAATCATGGATAAAAGAGGATCAACAAAGCAGAATAGCATGGGTGATTGTAAGAGACATGAAGGGGATACAAATAGAGTCTTCAATTTTTCATATTCTAAAAATGAGGCAATATATGCAATGGGTTTTTGCCCTATCAATCAAAATAAGATATTAGAGGATGTTAAAAGAAAGGATAACTCAATCATAGAGCACAGAGCCAGAGTCATGGGGAAGGCATTTTGAGGATATGACTGGAGTCTAGGATTGGACAAGTCCTTTGTTACCGTTTTGAAAAGATGTTTTCTTGAAATAGAACACACCTGACATTCTTCAGTAATACAAAATGCAGTCAAATTCTTACCAGTACTCTTACTGGGATCTCAACCAAAGATGCTCTGTTAAATGTTTTCTTTTCAACTTCCAGATGTACCCCTCACCTATCATTACTCTGGTCTCAACCTGGAGGTTGATCCACATGGACAACATTCACGGCCTCCATAGATATCTGACTTTTGGTTGATTTAATTACTGGATTAGTTGGAAGAAAAATGGAAAGAGACAAATGGATTAGGTTTTGACTTCTTTTGCTTCTTCTGTTTCAGGTCACTGTAGATCTGCTGCTTCTGATCTCAAAGGCACCAACTCTTATTAGGCAGCTCTCTCCAGAAGCTATCCTTCTTGTACTCACACACTCTCTCCTTGCCTGGAGATCATATGAGCTTTCAATCACCTTACACTGTAAAGATGCTGTATACACAGTGATTTGTTAAGTGTTTATGAATATATACCACGGAGATCTAGGCCCTGATAGAAATTCTGGCAACCTCAACCTCAATAAAAGAGCACCATTATTTAACACTAAATAATTTTTTCTTTTCTTTTACTTCTAATTTTTTTTTGGTGGGCATCGGGAAGAGGAAAGGGAGCTTCTTTTAGTATAGAAACCACCACAGACCAGATACAAATGGAAAACTTATTATAAAATCACTCCAAGCCTCACTTGATTATTCAAAGTTAGGATCAATGGGAAGTCTGATTTCAGAACTGAGTGATATAGTTTACTATGTAGTAGACTAGCAAAGTCCTGATAGTGAGAGAATGCATTAAATCAGAATTAAAAGCTCTTGATCAGTGCATTTTTGTATGTTTCTCTATCAATGATCCTTAAAAGAATTTTTAAATATTTTAATATGGGAGACACCTAAAATATGACAGGAAATTTCTCCTGACTGCTGGTGACTAAGTTTAAGCAGAGAATCCAGGTAGATTCAAGGAAAACAGTGACAACATAAACTAAGCATATTGATGTTTCCTCGACAACTATCTTGAGAAGTGGACTGAACTGTTCATCCTTTGGATGTAGAGAACTATGAGTTCTTAGTCATTTCGTAGGAAGCTGGACAATATCAAGTAAAAGCATCACACTTTGTGCTAACAAACTACATGAGGGCTACAATGGTCAAAGATGCATCACTAAATTTTTACTGTATTTTGGGGAACCATACATACTACTATACTGGAAAAAAGTAGAAAATCTAGAATTTAAAGTCTCAGGAGTAACTATCTGGATAAGTGACTATTTGGAAAGAAGATGAAAAGTAAAGGTATGGCCAAATAATATTTGGGGAGGATGGAACCTAAATAGTAAAGGTGAGTGACTCAGTGCTAGAGGCAGGAACTTTTACAAAGTTATGACTAATTTTAAGATTGAAACCTTCTTACCTTGAAAGTTTCCAAACTTCCCATTGAATCATGTCTGCAGAAAGAAGGGATTGGGTGGTGCTCCACAGGTTCTTATGACATGTGGAAGAAACCAATACATCAGATGAGAAAAAAAAATGGGACATTTAGAATTTTACAGACTTCTACATAAAACAAGTTAGAAGAAATATTGTTTTGTGTCCACTGCTCTTAGCATTCCCTGAAGATAGTGAGAAGATGCCTGTGTTATCCACAATATAGGAATTTTAATTCAATCTTAAAGTACTGAATGGTCTTAAGGAGCTAGAGGTTTGTGGTTCATCTTATAGTAAAATATATCAGCTCTATTTTCATACTTTAGAAAAGTTTTGTGTTAAGAGTTTTAAATTTTAAGAGAGAAATCATATTTAACAAGTCAAACAAGTAAACATTGCAGGGTCTGAAATTATTTGCTACTCTCTAAAAATACTCTAAATAGAATATAAAGTGCAAAGGAAGTGAAATTTAAGTATAAAAAGTTGTAGGTCTATCAAAATAAATATTCACTTTAAAGGGAATTTAATTAATTAGTTTGTAGTTTCTACATTCTTTTAAATAGGCATTGCTAATTAATCTTTTCAGCATGTAGTAGAAATAAAGATGAATATGAATTGTTTTTTATTATTGAGGAATACACTGTACAGAATAATAGATCCATAAGCAGATGATTATAATAAAAAAATAGAAAAGTTCTAAATACCCCAGTAATAACGTATATGCAGGATAAGGGAGTACCTAGGAAACAGCACTAATGCTAAATTGAGCAGAGTAATGAAGAAGTGGAAATTTGCTAAGCAATTGCATAATACATTTAATACAGAGGAAGCTAGTATGCCAAGGGCAAAGAAACATGTAGGACCATGATATTTACAGGTAACAGAAAATAATTTAGTATCAGGAGAGAACAGTGGCAAAAGGTGATTGTGGAAAGACAGGATGAGAGCACTTTCTGGAGGACTATGGGGATCAGGCTAGGAAGTTTGTTCTCTATTCTTGGATCACTGGGGTTTTAAGTGGTGAAATGAGAGTGACGTGTTTTAGAAGCATGTTTTAACAAAAGAATACTTAAATTTTGTATTCATCAGCTAAACCAGAAAAATAAATAGCCTTCAAAAACTCAGTGGGATTTACTCCATGCTTATATATCATACTTTGGTTGTTGTTCAGGTCATCCAGGCAACTCACCTCTGAACCATCATGCAGAGGTTCAGGGTATTTCTGTGTTGGGGTTCTGCCATCTTTCCAACCTTACTATCCTCTGAATCCAACTGATATATATAGGAAGGGAATATGAAAGAAGTGTAAGAACTTGCTTAAAATGTCCAACCAGGAATAAGCAGAGATGCTGTCTATTGATTTAACTGTAGTCATAATGTCATGCCTAATTGCAGGAGAGATTAAGGAAGGTGACCTCAATACTAGCCCAGAGTACATGTTTTGGGGTACAGCTCAGTTTCAAATATCTTAAAAACACATTTATTTGAAAAACACATTTTAAAAAGGTTTATTTCTTCCTATTCAAGATACCTTATGATTAGTTGGCTAATTGTTAAGGCAACTAAAATACAGACTTTTGAGTATGTATATTTGTATTTAGTAGCAATACACTGAAAAAAATTAAAAATCTGACATCTCTAACCTTGCTGTACTTCAAAAAAAAAAAAAGAAAAGAGCATTTTCAGTTGAGTATTTGCTTAAAATTCAGTATATAGATCCTTTAAAATATTTCTCCAAAGGGCCCTTTCATCTAGTGACCTCTGAAGAGGCTCCTGGGGCCCAGCACAAACTTAAAACGAATAGGGCACACTTACAGACTAGGGATGACTCAGACAGACAAAGATAAGACAGCACATGATTTCACAAGCATGAACAAAATGGGCATATCTTCTTTGTGAAAATCAGTGTTTTTTACTTGAACTTGAACACTTCGTTTAAAAAACAGCCATCTGATATTCCAGGGAGAGTATGTGAAACGATGAGAAGAGTTTGAAAGGATAAGAGAAACTAATCTTTAGAAAGAATTTCAAAATAATGTGAATGGCAAGGGATACAAAAATCTTCTTGACCTAAAAAGACATGAGAAAGAAGGGAGTTTCCCTACAGAATTTTCCAGCTGTGGAAGGTATTTAGGAACGAATTCAGATAAACTCTTTAGGGTGACAGATCTGACACTGAGAACTAAGCAAAACAAGTCCTAGTCCCCCCTCATCATTTACCACAAGTCACCTATAGTACCAGCTGATTGTGGTTAGCATTTGTACAATCTTCCTGAGGCATTATTAACCTTGGGGTTATGCATAGATTCCTCTTATATATTGCTTAGTCTCAAAAATTTAGCACAATTTACAAACTAGAAATGACATTACTTTAATTTACATCTCTATTTATCTCTCACTTATCTTCCTAGAGTGACTTATACCTTATGGCTTACTTTTCTTCAATTCATTCTACATAGTGCTGCCAAAGTAGCTATGCAAAGTATAATATTGATTATTTCATGTTCCAGACTGAAATTTCAGTGACTTTCTATTGCCTACTGGCTATACTCCTTTGCACTTAAGCTTGCCCCTTAATTATTCAATTTCTGTCTACTTTTTCAGTTTTACCTCTTGTTCCTTTATCATTGTCATGCTATGCTTCAATTCTACTGAAATACATCCTCAAATAGTCCAAATTATTTTCCACTGCCATATAATTATGTATTATTTTGAACATTTGCCCAATTCCTATCCACATCAATACCTATTTCAAAATTGGTTTCAAATACCCATGAATGGAATTGTTGACCAACTGGAAGAAAATAGCTTACAATCAGTACCTTCTTCAGAATTTGCCCTCACCACCAAGATCTACCTAATCTAAGTGTATACTTTTTTGAGTGTAACCAATATCCAATGAGTGGGGCATAAAATCAGAATAAGGTAAGAATTATTGATTTGGGTCTACCACACAAAGTTACAGGATCTGAGTCTATTAAGGACCAATGGAAAACTTTTAGAAACATAAACGGGCTAGTTCACAAGAATGAGGACGTCAGGATCCCAAAGCAGTAATATGAAGGTACTATGTTTAACTGCCAGGAGATAGGTGGACTAAAACTTTGTAGTAAACATCATGTTTACATTCCAGATAAGGAGGTTTGCCCTAGTTATGGAGATGCATTATAGAATTTAGTGCTCCTGGGGGAACACCAAATGGCCACCTAATTAGCTGGTACCATTAAATCAAAATCAAAGAGGGATGACCAGGCAGCTATGGAGGTTCACCTCTAAAATGTAAAGACAAAACTCAAAAAATTCTTGTCTATTTTCCAACCTTAAGCTTGAAAATTCTACTGGACCTATTGAAAGAGGGACCAGCAACACCTTGGAAAGTATTTTGATAATAATTTGGTAAGTGCTATCCTAATGTTTTCTAGTCAGTTATTTAGGTAAATATACACTGGTGAATTAAAATTATCCAACTTATTGATGCATGTTAGTTAAAAGTTGACAATTGTATCATTGATTTGATAAATTATTTTCTTCTCACTTTCTCTCATTTTAAGGGTACTAATCCTGTTCAAGAGGTGATTCAATTCCATTACCTAATTATCCTACTTTCCTAGTTACCATCAAAAGACCTTTCCTCCAAATTCCATCACATTGTAGGGTAGGATTTCAATATATAAATTTATGGGTGGGAAGCACAAACATTAAATTCATGGAAGGAACCATTGAAATACTTCTTAGCCAAGAAAATAATTTAAAAGTAATACATATCTGGGGGGGGGGGAGTTAGGAAAAATTTACTCCGTTTTGAAGAATCTGAAATATGCAGAGATGGTAGTCTCCATTTAATTCAGCAGCCAAATTCAGTCAGATGAGTAAAATGTGGCTACTTCACTGTAAGTTTTGGTAAGATATATGCTCTCCAATAGATGGGGATATCACACAAAATTCAGGGGGCTTCCACACCAGTAAAATTGTAAGGACTTAGTGATTGCTGGTGTAGCAGAACATCAATTCCAAAGTAAAGGACAAAATAATTACAGCCTGTATTTCTAACCACAGTGAAGGAAATGTATTACCTGGTAGCCCTCTTGAGGCTCCTCCACAAAGCATTCCACATCTGGGAATACAATCCAGGCCTATGTACTCTGTGGTACAAAATTCTACCAGTTCTGATGGGATCCAGAGTACAAAAGGGCTGTTCAGTGGATCTACATACTTTCTGTTAGACCCTATTTACTAGAGGGGATAATGGTGGTACAATAAAATATCTCATGGAATTTATGGAAATTGATAATGGATGTATCAGAACAAAACCCTCTAGGGTTCTGAAACAAAGTTCTGGTAACAGAAAAAGGATAATTTTTAAAGACCTTTTAAGAAAGATCCTTATTATCCCCAATGATCTTAGCAGGTAGCAAATGAGCATAATTTTGGTCATTTGTGTCCACAGTATGTGCAAATGGCAGATCCACAAGAATGAGCAGAAAGCGTGAAGCTCTTTGTATCAATGCACATAATAAAGCAAACACAAGAGAAGACATACTAAATAATGAGTAGACAAAAGACTTCAGCTTGTTGGGGTCAGGTAGCCACAGATATCAGGCATGTAAGTGTTGGCACACTGGGCATGTCATATACAGAGTGGTCACACCAAGATAGAGAGACTACAAATGGGGCCAGCATGAGCTCCCACTTACTGAGTTTCATTTAATTGTACCTGATACTGAATGTCCTAACTGCCAACAACAAAGACAAACATTTAGTTCTAAATATTAAAATATTCCTCAAGGAGATAAACTGTCCACCTTTAGAAAACTGTACAGTGGAAACCTCTGATCCTGGAATTGTGAAATATTTGTTTTAGCATGAAGAGATAAATACTGAAAGCATGGGTTTGCCCAACTGCTGGGTCTCAGCCAAGACTATGATCTAAGGAGCTTACGGCTGATTCATTAGAATAAAATCCCATGTGATTTTGAATCAGATCAACAAATGAGGTATGAAAGTGAGCCAAGTTACATAGGAGTCACTGTTTGTATCAAATAGCAAACTACCCATTTATGTCTGTCTGAGACCATACTCATTGGTTCCGTCTCTTGAATTTGCAGTTAAAATGTCAGCATACAGATGATACTACACAAGGATGAGATATTGCCCTTGGGATGCAAAGTACATGCTGAATCAGAATATTTACATGCTATTGTATCCTCAATAGAAAAACACACAGATGTCTGTGATTCTGCTTCTGTAGTTCTATGGGTCCAGGTCCCTACATATGGCATTCTTCCATCAGACAATTCAGCAAACTTGTTTGATCTAGTAATTAAGGCTTCTACTTGGGCATTTCAAGTTACTTTTCTAGGGATAAGAAGTCAAAGGCAGGAGTAATCACCTTTGGTATGGGTAATTGACCATAGTCATCAGATTATAGGACTGCTATTACTCAAGGACAGATAAATATGTGGGCATCCAAATGATTCCTTATATTTATTGACCAATATGACATGTAAATGTGCAAAGACTTAAGAAAGTCATGGTGACCTGAGACTCAGGCCTATCAGGGACAAAGATCTGGTTCATGCCTCTAGCTAAGCTGTTAAGGCCAACAGAGGTGGCAACCGAGGATAAGAGGGATTTAGAATTGATGGCATTTGATGAAGTCAATTAATATTGGTTGTGAGTCTTACATGGGTGAAATACTGCAGTGACTGCAGACATAGGTCATTCAACCTACTTATTCTGTATTTCCCCCAATCAAGAGACCCACAGGAATCATAGAAGAATTGTATCCTGAATGGTATGAACAAGTAGATGCAAGAAGAGAGGGTGGATTTTGTTGTATGTAAATATGTGTAGCAAGATCCCTCTTTGAAACATTCATTACCATAGCAGTACACTGACTTGCACTGTTAACAAGTTCTGCACTTATTTTAGTTCTAGAAAGCCATTTTGCCCAAAGTTGCTCCTTTCCTTATGTAGCCCATCTAAAACTGATTTGGGTGGGCATAAAGGCAGGGATGTAAAAGTCTGGCCATTTTGGTCCAATAAAAGGACATTCTGATGAACTATGATGCTCCAAAACATAAAGGGCTACCCTGCAGCCTAGATGCAAGATAGACTATTTACTTCTTTTTTTTTTTTTTTTATTGAACACAAATGGAGTACAGCTATTGTTTCACTGGTTGTACACAAAGTAGAGTCACACCATCTGTGTGTTCATGCATTTACACAGGGCAATGGTATCTGTCACACCCTCTGTTATTAATTTTACCCCCACCTGCCCCCACCCCTCCCTTCCCTCTATGCTAGCTATCTTTCCTCCATTCTTGCCATCTTTCCCCCACACATTATGCATCATCATTCATTTATCAGAGAGACCATTCGGCTTTTGGATTTATGTGATTGGCTGATCTCACTTAGCATAACAGTTTCCAACATCATCCATTTACCTACAAATGTCATAATTTTATTCTTCCTTATAGCTGAGTAATATTCCATTGTGTATATATACCACAGTTTCTTTATCCATTCTTCCACTGAAGGGCATCTAGGTTGATTCCATAATCTAGCTATTGTGAATTGAGCAGCTATGAACATTGATGTGGCTGCATCACTGAGGCAATCTGATTTTAAGTCCTTTGGGTATAAGCCAAGGAGTGGGATAGCAGGGTCAAATGGTGGATCCATTCCAAGTTTTCTAAGGAATCTCCACACTGCTTTCCAGAGTGGCTGTACCAACTTGCACTCCCACCAGCAATGTAAGAGTGTACCCTTTTCCCCACATCCTCGCCAACACCTGTTGTTGCCTGTGTTCTTGATAAAAGACATTCTAATTGGGGTAAGATGAAATCTAAAGGTGGTTTTGATTTGCATTTCTCTTATAACGAGTGATGTTGAACATTTTTTCATAAATCTTCATCATGTTGGCCTAGGACCAGATTTCCTCAACATGACTCCCAAAGCTCAAGAAATAAAAGCACGAATCAATGATTGGGATAGAGTCAAACTAAAAAGCTTCTTCTCAGCAAAGGAAACAATCAGCAATGTGAAGAGAGAGCCTTCAGAGTGGGAGAAAATCTTTGCCACACACACTTCGGACAGAGCACTAATCTCCAGAATCTACCAAGTACTCAAAAATCTTTACACCACGAACACCAATAACCCAATCAATAAATGGGCCAAGGAAATGAACAGACACTTTACAGAGGAAGATCTACAAGCAATCAGACTATTTACTTCTAATAAATATTGCGCATGCTAGTCTGTCTCTGCCTCTGCTATCAGAAAACTCAACTGATAATACACAGTACTGAAGTATAATTGTTATATCAGATATGAAAATCATATCAGATCTTTTTTTAGAAACATATTTTATGAGCATTTCATAGTCAGCTCTACCTTTAATTTTTACTATAATTCCTTCTTTGGAACTTTCTTACTCTGATAAGAAACAGAGCAAGTGGCAGAAACAGAGCATATGGTGCACCTCCAAAGACAATTCACTATTAGCTTTTACTCAGTTGTCATTTGACTGTCCCTTTTTTTTGCCATTCTTCTATTAATCACTGTTTAATACATTAATTGTACATAAAATTGCAGAACATAATTGCAACTAAATTTCCAAGACAAGAACTGCCAAAGGTTAACACAAAATGTGCTTAATATTTGCTTTATTACAGAGGAAAGAAGAAGTAGAGGAGAATGAGAAGGAAACCTATTGTGAAAATGCAAATATATTTGGATGAAATATCAAAATTCAATAGACTTTGTCATCTGTTATTGTTTATAACTTCGTGCATTTCTGTGGAAAAAACCCCAGAAAGAACCTTGAAAGTGCTAGGAAAAAAATAACGTTTGCTGCATTCCATGTTTACCTTAATATTAATTACTCATCTAAGCATAGTTCTTTATACTGTTCATCAATACTCCCAATGATGCATATTTACTCATTCTAACACAATCATGTTTGAATATTTTTAAAGAAACAAACTTGTTATTAATATCATTTCAACAATATACTGTAGTTTATAGATGATACATATATAACTGACTATGTATAAAAGTAAATAGATATATTACAAGAATATGCTAAAATATAAACAAATATGCTAAAATATAAACCTGGAAGAAACAAATATTCTCTAGTCACTTTGTTAAGATTCAAGGTGAGTTATGTCACATAAACTTTGCTGAGACCCTCAACAAAGCAGTGTCTAAGTATGCCTCTGCTGTGGCTGCTGTTGGCTTCAAAGTTCTCCTGCAAAACATATGGAAGGAAAACTAACGACTGAGGTAATGAAATGACAACAGTAATAATGGAATGGTTTACTAGTTACAAATGCCATCTTATGTATAATGAAGGACTTTCTTAAAGTAATCTTGTAAGCTTATATGGTGTAACTTCAAATTTGAGATGAGGACATAAATTAAGAAATAATAAGTGATTTTCTCTGAATTGCACAGGTGACTGGCATCAGGCCATCTGGTTCTAGTTCTCATGTAGGCTATTGCAGCACACTAGCTCTCTTTGAACACGAAGAAAATTAATTAAGAGAAAGGTACAAGTGGCCTCTTTTATCCACAAATTCTGCATCCTAGGGTTAACTAACTAAAATTGCAAGTATTAAAAAAAAAAACCTTTTGCCTGTCTTGAGCATGCACAGATTTTTTTCTTGTTATTTTCCTTAACAATATAGTATGGCAAATATTTGCCATAGTATTTACATTGAATTAGAAATTGTAAGTAATCTCAAGATGATTTAAAGTATATGAGAGGATATGAATATGTTATATGCAAATACTGTGCCATTTTATCTAAGGGATTTGAGCATCTGCAGATTTTTGATATCTCAGGGGGTTCTTGGAACTAATCCTCTGCATTAGCAAGGTATGACTGTATTCGTTTCATCATGGCACAATAATCCACAAAGAAGAAGTGCTTATCAGAGTGTAAGACTCATTTTAAGTGAAGGAGAACTATTTTAAGCAGGAAAAATAATCTTCAATTCATAGTAGAGTAACTACTAGGGAGACAGCTGGTATAAATGAACAGCAGGGTGGTAAATGTATTCAGCCCTGAAATAGCCTCTGATACTACTCAACAAACTTAAAATGTGTCTTGCAGCTCAGGCTACTCTTTGGAAACCACTGAGGGTGCAATCCTGCTGCCCTTGCATTTCTCTTGTGCTCACACAACTCCCATTAACATTGCTCAAAGTTCAGGGTACCAGGAACTAAGGGCAATTTCTCTTTGCTTCTGCAATTCTCAATAGCTTTACAGACATAGACATTTAGTAGCACTTTCTCAATAAGAAAAAAAGGTATTTTGCACAGAAATGAGAAAGCTGCAGGAAAGTCCTGCTTGCTGCAGGGAATATCTGTATGCTACGCCATGTGACACATGGCTCTGGTAAAGTACCAGCTGCTTGGATCCTCCTCAGGCCTCTAGACTGTGGGAAGAGAACTCCCATTGGTGGTGTGTACACCTGATTGGCTGCATGACAGCAAAGCCTTCCAGCCCAGCAGTTTCTGTTCCAGTATTCACCAGATGCAATTAGCAGAGTCAGAAGGAAGCAACCTACAATCTGCCAAAATAGGTCAGTAATCTCATAGTTTGCTCATTAGTAAACACAGGATATATGTTTATAGCAACAAAATTCCTATAAGAATTATATAAAAGCATTCCTTCATTTCTAAGTTTTACTATGTTTCCACATTTTGAAAGTGGCCTTTTATAAAATTATCCTCAAGATAGGGAGTAATCCAATTAAGATATGTATTTCCTTACAATTTGCAGAACTCATGAGTACCCTTGTCAAAATAATAATTGAAGAATCCTAGGACTTATGAATGTGAACTTCTGCTTGGAGATTAAGATCTTGCTCTATGCTTTTACATATCCTCAACTTTTACTTCATTCTAATATTTTTCCTATGAATAATTATTCACATTGATTTATCCATTTATTAAATGAATTCAGTGTTGATATTTAAAAGGATGCAGACAAAGAATCACTCCTTAAAAAACACAACCGAAACTTCCCTAAAGGAAAAGATTGCCCTTAACTTACTATTTTTGAATGAATGCTTTGCAGTTGAAAATTGAACAAATACCTGAATTCAGCATATATATATTTATTTTCTCTCATCTTGATGGTCAGAATTTGGGTGGGAAAATATCAAAATCTTACTAGTAAAAGTACAAATTCCCTTTTGAAATTGAAGCAAGTGAAACTCTCCTAACCTCTTTGAAGACCCCAGATTAAGAAATAAACAAGCCATTAGAGTAAAAGATACAAATAGAGTGAGTACAGATGTGTTTGCATTACATATCCAGAAAAAGTGCAGTTTTTCTTCCACTGATGCTTCTTTGTTTCAGGTTTTTTTTTTTTTTTTTTTAAGCAGTGAAACATATGTTATAGCTAATCATAAGTAAGCCACTGGGAGAATAAGTACTGTCACTATAATTAATGGTTTAACACAATCTGAGTATTTTCAGTCTTAATAACCAAAGTGGGAATTTAGTTTTAGTGAGAACAGGAACATAGGTTGCTTCTTGAATTTGTCTCTAAGAACTGAGAGATAGATGAGCATGCCCATTCTCCTTAGATTTGGTCAACCTCTTTACAGAAGCAAATCAGAACATTACCACCAACATCCTGTGTCCCAGCATGGCACAATGCACTGTCATTCCAGTGACCTTCAAACTTCGCCCTTTTACCTTTATTCTCAATATGTCACAAAATACTATAAAGGATTTTGGAAAATGAATTAGTGCTGAATTAAATGAACACACAAAGAAGCAAGGATACAAAAAATATTTGGTAACCATCAAAGCAAACTTTGCCTATGTATCAAAAGTCCTACTATGAATAACTATGATTTAATTGAAATATTTTTATTGAAGTCATTATTCTATCTATCATTAATCACCAACAGAAGCAACTAAAGGATCAAAGAGCCTCTGATAAATCAATATCCTCTTGCATGTGTGTAGACATCAATATCTGATTTAAGACAATCCATATATTATGTACACAAATGCCCTGTTTAACTACATTTTCCTTTTTTTGTACTTGTAGATAGACAGAATGCCTTTATTTTATTTATTTTTATGTGGTGCTAAGGATCAAACCCAGTGCCCCACAAAGGCCAGGCTAGCGCTTTACCACTGAGCTACAGTCCCAGTCCCAGGTTTGTTTTTAATGTACATTTGTTATCTAACTCAAACCATCCCTCAGGAAACTTATTATTATCTCCATTTAGAGATGAAATAATTGGGACTCATACAAGTAAATCACTAGCACAAGGCCATTTGGACAATGGTATTGGCTGGAATTATTATCCTTATGTGAGTTTCTATAATATTTGCAATATTTAATACTCTGTTTTGCATCCTACTGCTTTTAAATGTTTTCAAAATTTATTATAAAGAAAGAAGTAGTAGTAGTTTAAAACTTGGAACATTTCAACAGTAAATTTAAGGAGTAGTATTATAACTTTTAGACACATCTATGAAAGATACCATTTTGGCAACAGTAGGTTTTCTTTAATTATCTTTACTCAATGAAGGGGCAGAGGGTATGACTGAGAGAAGACAAAAACCAAGAATGATTGAGCTATCACACATACTCAGTCAAAAATATAAATAATCCCCTTATAAAAAGTAGTTTATTAGAATGTTTCCCAGTGAGGGAATAGATGTAGAACAAAGTAATATACAAAAAATTCCACACATTTAGTTAGTCTTACTGGTAGTATTACTTAATGGAAAGGAAAAACAAAATAAAAATGATGAAAGCAGCAAAAATATGTTTTCAAGGATCAATGCAAAGGGAGGAAAACATTGGAAAATGGAAGAGAGAAAAAATAGGACTTCCTTTGGAACTGGTATACAAACTTGAAGAAAATAAGGGATTTGTTTAGAGATCACATGTGAACTAGAGCTATGTTCACTGCTGTTTCAAATTGAGTGACTGAATACAATTAAGACCCAGGAAGGTTGGATTAAAGGCAAAAATATCAGTATTATGACAATTTAGAGAGGATGCTATATGTATCGATAACTTGTATGTGAATACAGACAAATTATAATAGCTAAATAATTAAATAACTAAATTAAATAATTAAAATAATTGAATTTTATAAAATGCTTGTATTCTATCCAGTGAGTTTAAATTATTCCTAACTAAGCTTTCATTACCATTTAGGCTTGATTGAAAAGTTTCCCCAAGAGCTAGAGGTGTTCAAACTCTCATACAGCCTTAACAGGAACAGTATTTCCTCAAGTCTGTCATTTAAGAATCTCCTACAAAATAGCACCTGAGTGTGAAATGTTCTTACTTCTATAAATAAAACTTTAAATTCTTTTACTATTGTATTGTAGAAAAACAGTTGTCTTTGTTTTGTTTTGTTTTGTTTTGTTTTACTTCTGCATATTTTTAGTACTTACATCACACTTTCTTTTTAATTGGAAGTGAATTTCAGGGAATTCAAGATGGTGGTACCCAGTACTCACCTGCCTCTCTTCAAGTTAGAATCAAAATATCAGGCGTGTAGATGCTTGTTGAGGTGGGTGACTATGGAAGAGTGCTGGAATACAATAGGAGAGACAGAGACCTGAAAAAACCCAGAGATTACTAATATTGGAACTGATATTGGAATATTGGAGAAATAGACTTCTCAGCACTGATCACACGCAGGGCAGCTTGGCAGGGGCAGAGGAGTGCTCCCTTATATACAAAAGCAAGGAAGAGTCCCAGTGAGCACCACTAGCACAGGATTCAATACCCTACAGAAGTGAAGCCTAAACAGATAAGAGACTTGTAATCTGTATAGTGAACTGACTGCATAAGTTCTCCATGTGCCTACAGCATATTCTCACAGTCTAATAGATGGCTGGGAGCCATCTATTAGAACCTGGGGGAATGAACAAGCAGGTGAAGTAATCACGTGGGAGCCAAGTCTAAGAGTACAAGATTCATGGGCCATGGATCTCACAGGTAACTACTCTGTATCCTTGTACAGTTCTTCTGTAACTCCATTGTTCCTTTGCCTGTGGGTATCCAGAGGTATCACAAAGACAGTGTTGCAGTGTTAGCTCCAACTTCAGAGCATGCAGCACAAAAATCTCTGGAGAGAGTCTTTACCAGCCATTCTCTGACATGCTAACTAGCTCCCTAACATGCAGTGTTGCTGATGTTTTCCCCTTCCCTCTGAATGTATAGCCCCAAAAAAGATTCCAGGAGAATTTTTACTGGGGACAAGACACCACTTTTCACACTAGCTCATTCCAAACAACGAAGTAGCTGGGAGGACTCTATCTGATTTTGCCTACAATACTCTATGACTAATCACCAGGCAAGCGCCATGAAGGAAAAAAGAGGAATAAGTATTATGCAAACTTCTCTGGATCCATGGGGCACACAGCCTATGAAAAGCCACAGAGATGCTTTGACTGGCTTAGGTTATAAGCATCCACTCTCACCCCTTCTTTTGAGTTCCTTGTTGGCAAGATCTTTATTTTCTATTAACATGCTTTATTTGTTTTTGTTTTTTTCTTTGTCTTTCCACTCCTCTTTTTAAGACTTATCTTTACTTTTTTGTTTTATTTTTTTCCATTTTCACTTATTTACTTTTCATCCACTTTTCAATTTTCTGTTCTTTTTAAAATTTTTACTGTATTTACATCTTTTCCCTTTTTGAAAAACAATTTATCTTTTTAATATTTAAACTTATTTTTATTACAATTCACCTATTTTCTGTACTTGTTGTCACTGTTATAGTTATTTTCTTTATTTTTTATTTTATTTTATTTTATTTTTAATTTCTTTTATGGTGCTGGGTACAAAACCCAGAACTTTGTGCACATCAGGCAGGTGCTGTGCATCTGAACTACCACTCTGAATCCAGCTGAGAGGAACTGCATTGTGCTATAACTGTGATTTAGTCCTGATTAAACCTTTTCTGTTACCTCAACTTCAAAAAAAGGAAGAACAAAAGCACCCAACTATCCACCTGTCCTCAACCAGGCACAAAGAGGTGGGATATAAGGACCCACTCCTGGGCACTCATTATCTCAGCAACAGCATAAAGAAAGCATAAGACTGAGGGTAGATACCATACCTATAGAGGTCCTCATCATCACTACTCCCACAGGCAATCAGATCATACACTAATGACAAGCCTGAAGTAAGTGACATATAGATGGAGCTGCGTTCCTGGTTTCTGCATTTCCTTAAGGAACACCAGGATCTATATCAGTGTCTAAACAGGATAAAACCTCAGGCCTTTCACCATGATTGGTACCAGAATTGTATTCAAGTAACAGAACCAATATCAACAGTACCTGAAGACATTCCCATAACCTGATAAGAATTTCTACTAAGAGTAACTACCGTGGGTACACCCCAGTTAACCTTTGCTGTTAACACTCTACGTGCCTGAATTACCAGAGGATCCACACTCCCGTGAGACATAAAGTGGGTCTCTTTGGTTCTGACACAATATGCTCTCCAAAACACATTACAGTTAAATTGCCAAGAGTACAGAGCAAAGAAAGAATATTAAAAGTACCCAATCACAGTTAAAGGCAAACACTTCAAATAACAAATGATTCCTAAACAAACTCTAAGGTCCAGGAGAGCATTGAATGATGTGTTTCAAGTCCAAAAAGATTTCAAGTCAACCAAGATTTTTAAACCCAGCAAGGTTATTTATCAGAACTGAAGGGAAATAACAGCCTTCCAAGATAAGCATAAAGTAAGGGGATTAATGACCACTAGATCAGTATTACAGAAGATATTTAATGGAATCCTACACTCCAAAGAGGAAGGAAGATAAAAAATGGTCATGAGATTATGAAAAAGAATATATCTCACTACAAGGGGAGACATTCAAATCAGAAGTAGAATCAAACAGTATCCACATAGCAAATAATCAAATGCAAAGATGAATAAGAGGAAGAAATGAAAATGGAACATTAAGAAAAAGCAAGAGAAAAATCAACAAAATTTCAGGATCAAAGATACAACATTCAGTGATAACCGTGAATAAAGTCTTAATTTTCCAATAAAAGACACATAGTGGCTGGTTGAAATAAAATAATAAGACATAACAATTTGCTGCATTTGAGAAACTCATCTCACCTTCAAAAATATACATGAAGTAGAAATGAAAGGATAGAAAATAATAGTAACAGAATCTGAAAGTAAATAGGAGTAGTGATACTTATATTGGAAAATAAATAGAATTTAAGGCAAAAAATGGTAAGAAGAGACAAAGAAGGTCACTATATACTAATCAAGGGAGCAATTCATCAAGCAGATAAAATGATAAATATATATATGTATGTATATATATACACACTGCATGCTGGAACACTGATTTTATAAAACAAACACTGTACATATTAAAGGAAAGAACTTATTATGACAATAGTGGGTGGCTTCCATACCCATTCTTACCAAAGATATATACCAGACCCCCCCAAAAATAATCTACAGAGAAACATAAGAGTTAAATTACAATGTACATCAAATGAACTTATTAGAAATCTGTATCCAAAAATTATAAAGTATGCATTCTGTTAATCAGTACATCTTTTTTCATATTGGGTTATAAAGCAAGTCTTAACAAATTCAAAAACATTAAAATAAATGCTTTCACCTTACCAACACAATAAAATGAAACACAACAGAAATCAAAAACAAAAGAAATTGCAGAAAATATACAAACAGTAAGATTGAACAACCCACTCCTGCACAAATAACAGGTCATTGTAGAAATCAGAGGTATGGGCCAGGTGCCCTGGAAGGAGGCCTACATGGAGTTCTGTTAAATGATGGAGGCACCAGCCAGGATCCTCAGGATTAGGGCCCTGTCCTCCTTTCCTGTGTTCTGTGAACAGGATGTTCTTCTGTAATCTGTAACAGACAGAATTCTTCAGTGTCTGTGAAACTGTCACTTTCTGTGTTCACACAGTTGTTTCAGTTGGTTTCTATTTTCTGTTACCAACCTGTAATCTGCCAACGAGGCTAGTAACTGCTTACACAAGGCTTGACCTTTAGATGTATGGCTAGCTTAACTGCAAGCATATAAAAGACAGTGTCATGCAATAAAGACAGAAGCAACTTCCTCTGTGACAAGGGCTCCATATCTCCTGAATAAAACTCTTCTCCTCAGATCTCAGTGCACAGAATCTGAGTCCTTTTTCCATTGTTTGCTGAAGTTGCACTCTGATAGTGCAACTGTTCTACCTCCAGTGTTGACACTAGATTCGGTTAGTGCAACACAGAGGACCATTTTAAAATTCCTAAAGTCAAAGAAAACAGAAACACAAAATACCAGAACTGATGGGACACACTGAAATCAGTTCAAAGATAGAAGTTTATAGCAAGGAGCCCCCATATAAAAATAGATATATGTAAAAACAACCTAATAATGCACTGCAGGTTCTCAGAACAGGAAAAAACACACACATGCCCTAAACATCAGTGACAGAACTGGAAAGAAAGAATATGAAGGAATGGGAAGGGCTCTAGGGGAGAGGGGAAAGTGGTGGACAAGACAGTACAGACATGAGTTTGGGTATGATCAAGGCATGTTTATGCATGTAGGGAAGGAAATGTCACAGTTGAACACATTAACTTCTGCTCTTTTTTTTTTTCTTTTGCAATAGAGTTTGAGCCCAGGGACATTTTACAACCAAACTACATTCCCAGATGTTTTTATTTTTTATTCAGAGATGGATTCCTCTAAGTTGTTAAGGGAATATCTGTCACTGAGGCTGACCTTGAAGTTGTTATCCTCTTATCTCAGCTTCCAAGGACCGGGATAGCACCTATGCACCACCAGGCTTGACTTATCTTGTGCATGTGTTAGTAATAACAAAAATAATCACCTTAAAAATAGAGAAAAATTAATTAGCAAATTCATGAGCATAGCAAACTATTATGTGTGTGTGTGTGTGTGTGTGTGTGTCTATAGGTGTGTGTGGGTATGTTTGTGTTTGTGTGGTTAGAACACTTAAAATCTACTCTTATCAAACCTTCAGGAAGCTAATATAGTAATATTAACTACAGCTACCATGTTGTGCATTAGATGATTGCAACTTATTCATCTTAGCTAACTGAAAGTTTGTACCCTTTGACCAACTTTTTTTCATATACCAAAGACTCTGATATCCCCCCATCATATTCTGTTTTTATGAGTCTGACCATTTTAGATTTTGCATATAAATGATAACATGCAATATTTGTGTTTCTGTGTCTGATTTATTTTATTTCCCATAGTGTTCCTAGGGTCATCTATTTTGTCATTACTGTTAGAACTTCCTTCACTTTATGGCTAAATAATTTTCCATTTTATATGAATGTACTACATTTTCTGCATCTACTCACCTGTTGATAAACATAGACTCTTACCATATATTGATTATGATGAACATGCTATAATAAACATTGGGGCACAGGTATCTCTGAGATACTGATTATATTTTTTGTGATATATATCCAAGAGAGGCATTGATAATGGTATTTCTAATTTTTTTTATTTTTTGAGGAACATCTATAATATTTTACAAAATGACTACAGCAATTTGTTTTTACACTGACAGTATACCAGAGTTCCCATTTGTCAACATTTGCTATCATGTTATTTCTTATGTTCTTGATAATAGCTATACCAACATGGAAGAAGTAATATCTCATTTTATGTGCATTTCATTGATGATTAGTGACATTGAGCACTTTTCATGTACCTGTTGCCCATTTATGTTTTTTTCTTTAAAAACTATCTATTTGGGGCTGGCGGAGTGGTGCACGCATGTAATACCAGTGGCTTGGGAGGCTGAGGCAGGAAGTTCACAAGTTCAAAGCCACCCTCGGCATAAGCAAGGTGCTAAGCAACTCAGTGAGATCTTTCTCTAAATAAAATACAAAATAGCGCTGGCTATGTTGGGATGTGGCTCAGTGGTGGAGTGCACCTGAGTTCAAATTCTAGAAACCCCCCTGAAGAAAAAGCATAATCTCTATTTCAGTCCTTTGTCTACTTTCAAGTAGGGTCATTTTTCTGCTATTCGATTGTGTGAGTTTCTTATATATTTTGGATATTAACCACTTAGCAGATTGCAAATATCTTTTCCCATTCTGTAGACCACTTTCCATTGTGCTGATTCTTTCTTTGCTGTCCAGAAGTTTCACAGTAGGATATAGTCCCACTAAGTTTATTTTTGCTTTTTTTTGTGCCTTTGATGTCACACCCACCAAAATAATTGTGAAAACCAGCATCAAGATGCTCTTCTCCTATGTTTTGTCGAACAGTTTTTCTGTTTCTTGAGCACTAGACTACTGAATCAAGCTACATATAACAATTATATAACCTCAGTCCTTATCATCAATAGCAGTTAGAGGATGCACTGTGCCTCCATATCTGGTCAATTCATTCTGTTCTGTTTTTGACTTCATTTTGCATTCTTAATCTTGAGATATTAACAGTTACACAGAAGTGATAGGACTGAAAGTCATAGTCTGGATTAAGCAAGCCAATTTCAATATCCAGAAAAGTACAAATTATTCCATAAAAAATGAAGAAATAAATTAATATCTCTTCCAAAGAAACTTATAATAAATGATGATACCCATCCAAATTGGTAGCAAAATTATTTCTGGTCTTGTCTGGTATCATTGGAAAGACATTAAAAAGCAAATCAGTGTGCATTTTCCCTGTAATATAAAAAAATTGACAATGGTGGTTTGGTATTTATTTCTGTGGGGCATGAAAGTATTACAAGTTTTTATTGAAATAACCTGTCATTTATGAAACTGATATTTTCCATACACAAAAAGCATATGTATTTCCAGAAAATGAATTTCATACATTTTCAACTCAATCATGACATTGTACCTCTATTGGTTCCTATGAATGATGTTGAAAGATGGCTCTGTTCATCTTTATGTAGTTAGATGAAAAATGTTTGTTCTTCTGACTTAATGTTTCGGCATTCCTTTTGCATTATTAAAGAGAGATTTGGAGCTCCCTAGACAACTGGTGCAAAGCACCTCTTTAAAATCAGACAGCCATATAAAATTCTAAACATCCCCAATGCTTTTATAAAATTTGATTAAAGGATTATATCTGTCAGTGTGCATTGTTGTACATTATTTTCTTTCAAGAAGTGAGAGTAGATAGAGACAAAGGAAAGCATGATTAAAAGAGGGTGGCAGGAATGCATTAATGAAAATGACATATTGTGTCCTCTGTATTTGATGTAATTTTCAGTAATACAAAAATCACAACTTTTTTTCCTTAACTTTTAAGAATTCTTATGTCCTTTAAGTTTAAGAAAGTTCGAACATGTAAGAATAATAAGCATTCATCTCAAATCTAGTTATGTTTATAAGCATATTTTCCTAAAAACGGGTCATTACTAGAGAAAAAATTGAACTTTCTTCAAAAATAAAATGTAAAATCTAAATTGCAGATAATGTTCCTACAGATATATAAAGTTGCATTAATTCAAAATAAGTATGAATCTCTAATACTCTAGTCTTAGTGAGTCTACTGAATATATTATTAGTATACATCCAAAAAGTCCCTAAAGTTATATAAGGATATTATGACTTTTTTGGATATAATTGAAAAATCATATGTGAATATAGCTCTTAAGAAATTAGAATTTTTGTATCCAATGAAAATAAAGTGGAAACAAAAAATATATAAAATTTTATGAACAATATTTTCAACCTTATATCAACAAATTATTAATATATTTATGTACATATATTTATACTCACACATACAGTGTTGATAGTTCTATTTTTACTGTAATAACTAGAGAAAATCTTGGATAATTTCCAGACAATTGATTTGAATATTTTTGATAAATTTTAAATATTTCTATTATGTAAAAATTTTAAAAATATATGCTCTACATTTTCAAAGTATCTATATTACATCTGAATAGAAAATATAAGTGTGTTAGAGGAAGGACCTCAAGATTTCATTATACTTCTGCTGCTCTTTTAAAAAGTGGAAGATATCACTAAATATTTTTGAGCATTAATATTCAGTCTATAATATGAACTAGTTCATATGTCTAATTGTGATGAATTTTTATCCAAAGGCATAGTTAAAGATGTTGATTTAGAAATTTATAAGTGAAAAATTATTCTAGTTAAACTAACTCTGGGTATCATATCTGAAATAATATCTGCATATGGTTTAGAGATTATTTAAAGATTGTGTCCTAGTGTAGGTGGTTCTTCAAATTTGAAGTTGTAATTTGATTTTGTGCTATGATAATATGCAATGTAAATAAATTATGAAACACTGACATTACTCCCATGAGTTACTACATATAATTATACCATTTGGAAAGTTTCCAGAATATTTTCCTGTTTTCTGTATTAACTTATTACTGAACATAGGGGTAATTTATCATCACTCCTTGGAAATAATTGAGAAAATACTTAAGGAAATAAATTTTGCATATTGAGTATCCATTGAAATCTGTTCATGTCATTTTGAACATCTAAGATCATTTTAACAGTTAAGTCATTTTTACTGACCTATCAATCTTTTAAGCATTACAGACAACTTCATGAAATTTATCTGCATTATATGTCCTAAATCCCATGTAGTCAATAGTGTTTTGTTTAATATTAATTATTATAACCACAATTTAAATTCAGATTGCATGTTCTTAACTCTGGTTCAAATGAAAGGATGGCTACCCTTGTCAGGATCTAATAACTTTGTAAAAATCAATCAAGAAATTACTCTCCATTGCAATATTTAAATTTTTAAATATTTTTAGATATACATGACATATGTATATCCATTTTTACATATTATACCTACATGGAGTGCAACCCATTCCAATTTTGATCCTATTTTGTGGTTGTATATGTGGTTGTATATGATGTGGAATTACACTGGTCATGTATTCATACATGAACATAGGAAAGCTATGTCCAATTCATATTACTGTTTTTCCTGTTCCCATAACCCCTTCCCTTCATTTACCTTTGTCTAATCCAATGAACATCTATATTTCCGCTCCCTAATCTCCCTAGTCTCCCTTGTTATGTGTTAGCATCCACATATCAAAGCAAACACTTGGCCTTTGGTTTTTTGGGACTGGCATATTTCACTTAGCAAGATATTCTACAGTTTCATCGGTTTACTTTATCCATTCATCTTTTGAAGGGCATCTAGGTTGGTTCCATAGCTTGGTTATTGTGAATTGAGCTGCTATAAACATTGATGTGGCTGTACAATTGTAGTATGCTAATTTAAAGTTGTTTGGGTATAAGCTGAGGAGTGGGATAACTGGGACAAATGGTGGTTCCATTCCAGATTTTCTTAGGAATCTCCATACTGTTTTTCAGAGTGGTTATACCAACTTGCGATCCACAAGCAATGTGAGTGAAGAGAGAATCTACAGAATGGGAGAAAATATTTGGCACCTGCACCTCAGATAGAACATTAATCTCCAGGATATACAAATAACTTAAAAAACTTAACACCAAAAAACCCCCATGCATAACCCAATCAATATATGGGTAAAGGAACTGAACAAGTACTTCACAGAATAGGTGAAGAGGAAATATTCATGGATACAAAAATACATGAAAAATATGTTTGACATATCTAGCAATTAGAGAAATGCAAATTAAAACTGCACAGAGATTCCATCTCACTCTAGTCAGAATGGTAATTATCAAAAATACAAGTAACAATAAATGTTGGTGAGGATGTAGGGAAAGGGATGACACAGTATCTACATTTTAAGGTAGAGTCATCATGGGATTCACAAAAGCATTTATGTCTATCCTATGAAAGCTTTACAATAAAAGTCAAGGAGCTCCTGTATGACCTCCAATGTCTTTTCCAACTCATAAACCTCTATTGTAATTTTGAAATTTAAGACAATGATTATTTGGCAAATGATCTTTCAAGTATGTAGCAATAATAATATTTGACTATTTACTCTGTGACTTTAAACCTGATGAGTTATTACATATACTCTTGTATTTAATCCTTACCAGGTGAGGTAGTGCATGCCTGTAATTCTAGGTACTCTGCAATCCCAGGCTGAGGCAGGAGGATTGCAAATGCAAGGACTGCCCCAGCAATTTAGCAAATCCTGTCTCAGAATAAAAATGACTGGGAATATATCTTAGTTGAAAAGTTCCCCTGGATTCAATCAGCAGTACAACACACATACACACTGTGTGATCTATCCAAGGCCCAGAGTAAAGACAGGTAGTGTTGAATTTCACTCCTTAACAGTTGGACTCTAGAAATGGCATTTCAATCATGGCAATGTATTACTTCCATGATAGAGACATAGAAGTCTCTACATATTCTAATTGCATAGATAGCAATTTTTGGTAAGAGCATCTTGCTGAGTAGTCGGTCTTAAAGTAATACAATTTCTTCATTTTAACAGATCTCTTTTCCTTTTAGCATTACCAACACAGAATAGAATAAATTAGGACTCTAGGTTGGCAAACAGGCATTAAAACTAGAACATAGGTTACAAATGTGATGTCTCTGTTTAGCTGGAAAACAAGAAGCTTCAGCATCAAAATTTGACTGACATCCTTGTTTCTTGAAAAAGAAGAGTTGATTAAGTGATAATCTGATAAAATTTTGATGTATGTTTATATTAAAGGCTTTTAAAGTAACATGTAAAGTCATTCATATATGTATAAACTTAATAATTCAATTTTGTCATGTAGAATGAATTTGTCATGTACAATTCATTCATGTAAAATGAATTAATTTGCTAATAAATTCATTCATGTAGAATGAATTCTTATCAGTACATATGAATTTTTTGTTTTTCATTGATAAGAACTTATTAATATAAAGTCTGATATGAACTTATATATTCATAAAAATATTGACAATAATCAAAATTAGAATTTTGCATTGTTTTTCTCTTATTGGCTATATAAAATAATTACTTTAGGCAAGTTGAGTTAAATAAAAATATATCCTGTATAAATCACATTTCTAATATTCCTATTTATGTCCTTATAGGAGTAGATTTATTTTTGTCTTACTACCAGACCTGACTTATATCATTGTACATAATAATAATTACTATTTTTTGTTTGAAAGGGGTTCGTGATTATTTTGAATAGGAAATAGTAAATGTATTACAAGATGATATTATGACAAAGAAAAATATAACTTGAAAAGTTGAGTTTATGAGTTTGAGAGAGATTAGAGAAAAAAAATGAGAGACACAAAATAAGATACTGCAGTTCCAAAATAATAGATTGTATTAAAGATTTTCCATCTTGGTACTTGCACTGAATAATGTACACATTTCAATGGAAATGTCATTTAGCTGTTCCTCTTCAAAACTCCTACATGAGAGTGTGGGGCAATGAATGAAGAATTAACAATTTCTAGGAATCAATCATTATTATTATTATTTTTGGTACTGAGTATTGAACCCAGGGTCACATAATCATTGAGTCACTTCCTCAGCCCTTTTTTTATATTTTATTTTGAGGCAGAGTCCAGTGGAGTTGACTTGGGACCTGGCTAAATTGCTAAATCTGACTTTGAACTTGCATCCTCCTGTTTCAGCCTCTGGAGTCTGGGTTTGCACCACTGTGCTCAGCTAGGAATCAAACCAAACCTTATTCATTGATTTGCTCTTAACAGTTGATCTATGAATTTTCTCAGAAAACTTACAAAATAGACTATCTAAAGGAAGGATCTCAATGAACTATCAATAAATTTTCTATGTTCAATTAATAGTAAACATTTGTTTACCAAATAACTACTATTCCTGATGAAATTATCTTTGCATTAGTGAATGGGTACTGTTTAAGGAAAAAACAATACAGTTGAGTTGAATTTGAAAATGTGTGTTGTTAAGAATCTATCGTAATAGGGCTACTATATTACTACTGTTAATTACTTCTCATCAAAAATTTGGTTTTCTTCATGACTTCTCAAATACAGTTATGATAAAGGCCATTTTCAAATAAGTGAAATAATAGCTTCTTTCTTTTATTTATGAAAAACTAAACAGTAAAGTTATTCCTTCTCAAGAGTATTTTAGTTATATCAATATTAAAATACTAATGCAATTTTCTTTAATAATGAAAGAAAATGAACTGCTTAAAGGAGAACATAAGTTTTTGAAGGTGAATATGAGTTACAAGAATCTTAATTCTGTTAAGTACGTTCATATTAAGTATTTTTATTAGTTTAGAATACCTCACAGCTATATCTAATTGTAATTTAAAAAGTCCAAAAGTCAGATATGAAAGTGAAAGAATATTTGTCCTATTTCTTAATGGACCAAATTTAAGGCAGAAGTCTGAAATAATATAACAATGACTATGTTATGGAACAAAGATGAGAATCAGAACTGAATTCATCAAAGATCCTCTAGCTCCTTTATCTGAATTTTGTATTTTACTTGGAGTTTTAATGTCTCACAGAAATTAACAAAATTTTATGGCAAAAAAAATAATTTTGACTCAAGGAACTTTTTTGATACAACTACATATTAATATACATTTATATGAAAAATAATATATATATTTATACTCAGTTATATCTGAAGCATTGTCTTTGAATTGGTATGGAGTATAAAAGTTCATTGAAGTGCCTCCAAGTAAAAATATTCTTACTTATCTATACATATTATTTTTGTCTTTCTAGCACTGTTTTATATATACACACAATGACTATAAATCCTCACAAAATAATAATTGGTATTGTTTTCATCTAATATTGATATTCCTTGACTGTTGCAATTCTTAGGAGCATAAGTCACAAGAGAAAACCTATAACAGAAATAATATCAACTCATAATCATTATTTGCCATAAATCATACTTCTAGATAGTTCCAGGTGAATCAAAGTGGATTCATACACTCCTTTATTTCTCTTGACCATATATATGTAAGGCCCCTTCTTCTGTACCAAGGAATTTACATTATAGGCTTACTGAAAATCCTTAATTTTATATCACAAATCTATTTGCCTAGAAGAAAAACTTTTGACTGGGGTACCCAAGATTAAACTCAGGGGTGCTTAGTGTTTGGACAACATCCCCATCCCTTTTTACTGTTTTTATTTTGAAACAGGAGCTCGCTAATTTGCTTAGGTCCTCTCTAAGTTGCTGAGGCTCCTTTGAACTAAGGATCCACCTGCCTCAGCCTCCCAAGTTGTTGGAAATATAGGCATTCACCACCACAACTGGCAGAAAACTCTTTTTATTCCATGAATCCCCCACACGCCAATTCCCAGTTAATATTTCTCACTGAGATAGATATGTAGTTAACATATAACTCCATTGTAATTGGAATCTATTTCATTTGCATGAAGATTTTATAGTAAAAATACCATTAAAACAAGACAGAAACAAGAAAGTATGTTCACAGAATGTGGCTGTTTAGTCTTAATGACCCTTTATTGGACTCTATTCCTTCTGATTTCGGTATCTTGATATGCATTACAAGTCAAGATATGTTTTCCTGAGACTAGCAGTTGTTCTTCAAGATGAAAACAGAGTTGTCATTCCTATCCTCAGAAAATCCTGTCCTTAGAATGAAATTGGAAAAATCTAAAGAACATTTATTCTTCTGAACACATTAGGAAACTGATGTCTTTAGACAAACCGCTATTAAATAAAACCAGAGCCTGAAATAAATTAAAGTCATGACAATAAATTTTGGAAAAAATACTATTGCAATAGGGAAGAGAGAAAATATAGGACTAGAGGACTGTACTCAATTCTAAATACGCCATACAGAAGTGGGGATTTTGAGCTAAGGAGAAGCTAAGGGATCTGTGGATGGAAAATTAGTAAGGGGAAACTTACTAATTTTAAGGAAAACTTCCAGACCTGGGTAACAGACACCTAGGCAAGGGGGTGTAGACTTTTATTAATTATCCATTGTGGTCAGATTATCTAAGGTGGGGTTCTGCCTAAATAAATTTAGCATGATTCTTGCTAAAATTTGTCTCTTGCTCCTTCATTATCAATAAAAGATTAAATGACTTGTGGGGAATAAAGATGCAACAGTGGCTTCTGAAGCCTGACCAAGCAGCCCCTTCTGCAGAGAGAATCATATGGAGGCTGATGTGGTTATGGACAACAGTGTACTGAGTTTCTCATAATTAATCACTTATTTGAGGTCAGTGATTATTCTGTTATGGATAGGTGACCCACTTCAGCAATGAGTAAATTATTCTGTTATTGAATAGAACATCTTCATCAAGAAAGTGAATTCCAGGATCCTGCATTATTTGGCAAACTTTTCCCAAAATGTAGAGAAATTATGAATAGAACTTAGGCCAGGTTCTGTAGCTATTTCCTATAAACTGCTTCCCTAGAAACTGAGGTCTCCACAAGAACTGTGATGTCGTGCCACTTTTTTTCTTATAACAAGAGCAAGGTAAACCAGACAGAATAGGGGATTGTTCCCAAGGTAGTCTTAGAAAAGAAAAAACAAACAGCAACAATAACAACAAAACAATGTGTGTGAGATTATCGTGAACAGATTAGAACAGTTCGTGAAAGAACAAGATATGATAGAATTGACCAAAACTAACCAATAGGCTTGGATTCGGCCAAAAAAATAATTTTGCCCCTAGCCAGGGATTAAATGAATAATTGTTTTATGGTTGAGGGTGACCAAGGACAGCAAATATTGAGGGTGAGGAATGACTTAGGTGTGGTCTAGGAGTCATTGAGTTGAGTCTGAGAAGTTGGGATTGGAGGAACAATGGAAATTTTGCATTCATGGCAGGTATTCAAGATGGTTTGTTGCTTTATGGAAGGCTTAGTGACAACTAGCTAAGCATGGCAAATGTTCATTCTCAGAAAGGTGTTGATGCTAATAAATGAAGGAAAGAGACATCACCATTACCAGGAAGGGTGGAAGAAGTTTAAGGTTTCTCACATTGTTTGTCTATTTTCACCATTTAGTAAAGGCAAATCAAAGAAGATTAATTGCAAAATATACATTTCAATTGATAAAAGTGATCTGGTAAATATCAGATATGACCATGGGAGAGTGGGTATAATGCATAACCTGTAGTTTTAAGAAAAGTACTGAATAGTTCACAGAGGGCATTCAAAGATTCTTTGGGCAAAATAGTCATGAGGAGAGAAAGGAAAAGGAAAGATGGGGACAAATTTAGGAGCAGAAACTTAAATTTAGGAACAGAAAAGCAAAGGTGAAGATCTAAACTCAAGGGAGGAAAATTAGGAGCAAAAGCAGCAAGTTGTTGTCCAAAGGAAAGTAGGACAAACAGAAAAGATAACGAAGCAGAAGAAAGGGGGAATTCACTCAGGTCTTTTTCAATGATTTTGGATGAAGTTGACTACCTTGTGGCAACAACACATTTCTCAGATTCTCACTCCAGGCTGTTACCTGTTCTTGGAAGTCTGTAGTTGGAATACTTCTCTAGTAGTCTGGATTACTCTTACCATTCTTTTTTTTCTTTTTTAACACAATACATTTATTTTATTTATTCATTTTTAGGTGGTGCTGAGGATCGAACCCAGTGCCTCACATGTGCTAGGCAATTGCTCTACCACAGAGCTACAACACCAGCCTGCTCTTGCCATTCTTTACTTGTGAAATATTAACTCAAGGTTGAATGCCCTGCAACTTGATAGCAGTGTTATGGATGAATAAATGGCATAAAGTTCTTTCCATCTGGGATCAATACCACTGGTGACATTTCCACAGTACTAGAGTGCCTACTTTTAAGGCATGTAAGGAATGAACAGATAATTATGAAATGAAGGCAACCTTGACTTGTTGATTACAGTATTATCAACCACAGACAATCTCTACAGATGTCAGGTTGAGTTAAGTTAGAATTTTCTGCTAGTCAAGAGAAATAAGGCATATTTCTGGGCCTTCCTATGATAACCACAAATGGAGAGAGCTCACTTATATGAAGTCAGGAGTGAGGAGCTGAGAGTTATATGATTAATGACCAGCACTTTGGGCTCTAGTAAGTCCAATTCTTCTGACAGTTCAACTAGTTTGTTCTTGAAGACAACATTGTTTCATACTATGGGCCCTGATGACTGATGATGATAAAGGCAGTGAAATATTTGGCAAGTTTATTTTAGTCTTCAATTTCCAGCACAATTACAGATGGCAAGAAGATACCCCAAGTAGGAAACGGGGGTAAATCTTATTCTAGCAGACTTTGGCACCTGATGCTGCTGAAGTATTTAGGAAGGGAAGGTCTTTAATCATTTGCTAAATGTCATGGGGAGTATATATTTGTAATCTTCTGCTTTTGGTAACAAAAAAATCTATTTGCCAGTGAAGAAAGGGAAGGTGGCAGGGGGTACTAATTCCCTTCTTTGACTCATCGTTATACCTTTTCCAGGATATAAGTGGTAATTCCCTGTTTAATATAAAAACCAAAGGGTATGAGCTTCTATTCATATAGTGTATACCACATTTTGTTCTTCCTTGATGATTCATGTTTTATAAACCACGTACAATGACTTGAGAGTCAGACTTGGGAGTACCAAGTGGAGGCTTCATGCTTACAGGGTCCATCTACGTGGATTGAAGATCTAACTTTTGCCATGCAATTCCTTCTAAGTTTGAAGCTGTTATTTTGGGCTATGAGGATCTCTTTTTATTATTTTCTTAGGAGACATCCTAAAGCTTTTTTCCCTAAAGGAAGAGTGATACATCCCATTAGGGATCCAGGTCCTCACAGTGATGACCAGAGGGATGATTTCAAAGCTCATTTGAAGTTCTTTTGGGATAGGAACAAGGAACAGTATTTTAGCATGTTTATCAGCTAATATGTTCCCCTATGCCCCAAATAAGGTTTTTGGACTAGCTCCTCAGCTTTAATTATAGCAATATTTTGGGGGTAACAAAAGTCGCTTTAAAAACTATGCTACTTAAGGTCTATATTTTGGCTGAAGTACCAATTTCAGTCATGAATATTCTATTTTCATAATATCCTCAAATCCTACACTATACCAAAGGCACAGGAGCTATCAATAAGTATATTAACTTTCTTTCCCTCTATTCTTAACTCTAGCAAAAAGGAATAACTCAGTCACCTGTGCTGATCCAATATTGTTAGTGCCTGACCTTCTGTAGGCTTATGTTGTTGCATGATGATACACTCAGCCTGGGGAGTTTTATTCTCTCTCGAGAGTGAGGAACCATCAACATAAAGAAGGAAATCAACTTGGGAGAGGAATTTTTCAGATAAATGTATCCTCAAATAACATAATGATCAACTATGAGCAACACAGTCATGGGGTACACAACTGGATAAAAGAAACACAGTTGTACTCATAGAGAAATTAGCAATTCACATTCTACAATATCTCACAAAACACAGAATTCCTCTTCTTTGTTATTCTGTTTTAGGAAGAGGAAAATGTTGAATAGGAGAGATAGGTCTATAATGAGCTTTACCGTGACAGAAATATTGTGACCCAGCTATTGGGTAGAAAATAATTGCAATTTTTTTCTAGCTACCTTGTGGTCCTTCTTTTACTAATTCATTAAGGAGGTTTTTAATAACTTAAAGGGAGTTGTTATAACTGTCAGATCACAGGAGGAGGTCATCTATGTGTTGGATTAAAGTGAAGTTCCCTGGACTTCACTTTTGTAGGTCTCCCCAGATTGTCATTTAGAATACCTGAGAAATAGGCATGGGCATGCAAATTCAGGTATACTATTTGTTTACTGAGGTCAAAGTAAGTAAACCCTAAGATTCCTTCTCAAGGGAAATATGAAAAAAAGGTAGAACATAAATCAGTGACTTTAAAATATTGGATATTGGAAGTGACAACAGACAGGATAGTGTTAGGATTAGACACAAAAGAAATTTATATTCACTTTTTATTGATAGATTCAGATCAAGACTAACTGGTAAAATTTCCCATTTGTTGTTTGTGTATTTATTAATTTAATTTCCTAAATGGGAGTATTACATGGCTAGAAGAGGGAACTAGAAGCTTTTGGCCCAATAAACCTTGGGTTATAAGTAGTCCTTCAAATCCTGCTGACTTTTAAAATATTAGGGAATCCTAGGGAGAAACATGGAAGATTTATTTCTATATTAAGAATTTCTAGTTCTACATCCTATATATATCTACTACTGATAGAATTTTTTGCCCATAAAGAAATAATTCCACTTAATAGTTGAATTAAATCTTTAAAGATAAAGGTGCTAGATTGAAAGGAGCAAAGGACATCAAGGAAATCAGATAAAATGATAAGTGAATGATGATGCATAAGGTGGGATGGATTGATGGCAAGAATGGAGAAAGGATAGAGAGCATAGAGGGAAGGGAGGGGTGGGTATGAGGTTGGGAGTAAGAATAATAACAGTATGTGTGACAGACATCATTGCCCTGTGTACATGTATGAATGCACAGATGGGATGACTGTACTTTGTGTACAACCAGAAAAACAATTGCTGTACTCCATTTGTGTTCAATAAATCAAAAAATTAAATTAAAAAAAATCTTTAAGAAACTTGGACCTATAGAAAGTACCTACAATTCATGAGATAATCCCTTCCAAATCAATTTACCAGGTTAGAGATGAGAAAGGATTTGTGTTCAGCTTTAATAGTTTCTACAGAAATACTAAGACATTGGGTTAAAATAGAGGCAAATTATCAGGTAAATTACCCAAACTTACAATTCGAAAAGTTTGATAATTCCAAGGAAGAGGAACAGGGAGCACAATGTTGTCAAGAGTATACTACGTTGCTTCAGTAATGATGAGAAATGTGTTGTGCTAACTCTTCAACTTCCATGATCATTTCCCATTGTGTGACTAGAAGTAATTGAATACGTTGAACCTTTATTTTCCCAGAAGAGTGTCAATAATTTTCTGACAAGGAGGAGGCTCAGGATATTTTATTTGAACTCAGTGCTCTTTATTCTTAAAATTTTAGCAAGTATTCCAATTAATGGGAGTCAGTGATTTTGGAGTTTGCTATAAACTAATTTTTCAGATTTTTTATCCATATTAATTACAATGCAATAAGCTCAAATAGTGTATTTTTTATTTTTTTTGGAAATACTTTCTTCATAATATTGGGTCAATATCTGGAACTTAGAGATGTTTGCATTTTGCTGGTTAATATTATGTTTGTAATGTATTATATAGCTTTGACATGAAACCATTTAAAAAGCCTGTGGCCCTCTGCTTCCTGGCCGCCATGAGATGAACAGCTTGCCTTTGACATGCCCTTTCTCCATGATGTTCTGCCTTGCCTCAGGCCCAGAGCAATGGAGCCAGCCACCATGGGCTGAAGCTTGGAACTCTCAGCCCAAAATAAACTTTCCCTCCAAAACTCCAAGTATGTGACTGTAGCAGATTCTGTTAGAGAGGTCAGTTTTAGCCGTAGCACTCTTTCCATGTTGTTTTTTAATTGAAGGTGACTGATATACTTTCATTCCTTTGTTATTTATAATTTTGAATGCATATCTAATCAAACTCCATGGGAAAGTCTGAAGAATTGTTCCTAGTAATTTTTCTCTTACTTTCTTCAGTGTTTGATGAGAAACAGTGAAGGTTTGGAATCCTTGAAAGTCCTCAGGAATGGTGGTTCATTTGACTTTCAAACCAACTGGAGGCATTTCCAGAAATGAATGGATCAATTGATAGGAGTTTCTTTAGACTGTTACAAGTCTGAAGTGGAGAAGAGATTTTTTAATTTAAATCACTTTTCTTGTTTACTTTGCTTTGTTTTAGTCTGAAGTGACAAAAATGAAAACAATTTAACTGGATTTATGATACCAAAGCTCTGTTGCTACAAAGAAAAACGCCACCATTGATAGGACAAAAGCTAGACCATTTAGCAGGTTCATAAGAAACTAAATCTACCATTATTGATATTAATAAGCCTAAGACAACATTTCTCAATATATATACTGTCTGAACCCTGGAAATTCCTGAGACACATCCCAAAGGACTTTGTGGCCAATTTTTATAGTGATTATATTAGTTTCTTTTATTGCTGCCTAGATGAAACATCACAGATTTAGCCACTTAAAACAACACAAATGTATTATCTAATAGTTCTGTAGCCGGCATAGGTTTCACCACGCTATTATCAAAAGATCAGAGAGTGGTGATTCTTTCTGGAAACTCTCTAGGGATAAAAAACTCGCCTTATTCTCTGAGGTTGTATACAAATCTAGGAAAATTTAAACCTTCCTGAATTGGGTTGTTTGCATACCACTCAGTTACTAAAAACATCAGCATTCATTAAATTAGCAAACTTGGAATAACTTCTCAACAATTAAGAGAAAATACAGCATCAAAATCTTACTTTCCATTTTCAGCATAGCTCAGTTGATTTTAGAAGGCTTAGGCTTTCAGAAAAAAATAAATTCTATCAACAAATTATAAGCCACTTGACTTTAATCGTACTTCATTTCCTTCTAGTACTATATTGATGGATATACTACTGTTGAAAAGTTGAAACAATAATTTTGAGAAATGATCCAATATATGACAATACAGAATACATTTATAGGAATTTATTTTTCTAGGGAAAATAATTTACTTCAACTAACATAGATTTATGTATTCGAGAATATTTGGATATTTAAAAAGTGGGAAAAAATAGAACCACAGCAAATAAACTTTTATGAATTTGTTAATGATTTTCTGAAACAATAGAACATTGAGGAATGTTTATTTTATTTATAAAAATAAATCTACATTTATATAAAATACTTAGCATTGAACAACACAAAATATATCCATCAAAGTTAAACCTGACAGTTTTGCTTATACACACTTATTGAAGGAAAACAAAAATGTCATAAAAATAAAATTGAAAAGAAAATATTGATGTAAACACTATCTCAATATTTAAAGGGTAGTAAGTCTACCAACTAATGACACACTAAAAACTGTTTGGGAAATTCCTAAAGATTCTATAGAACAATCTTTTTGTAGGTCTCATCGGAGTCAGTTCTTTCTCACACTTCAGGTTTCAGTTAAACTGTCATATTCTCAAACAACCCTTTCCTAATTATCCCTGGCCCCTCAACAATACTTACCTGCTTTGTTGAGCCCTAATAACATCACAAAACTGCTTATTTTGCTGTAGTACATTCACTTTGATTAGAGAGGCCTTCTCTGCCTTTTTCCAACATTGTATGCCAGGTGCCTAGAACTGTCCTAGGCACATAGTGAGCATTTCACAAATATCTGTTGGAAGAATGAATGGATAGAAAATGTTCAGTTCACTTGGAAAACCAAAGACCACCTTTTAGGTGTGGTTGTTCTACAATAAGAATTTCCAATAGTGTTAGGGAAGCTGGAAATAGCAGCCTAAGAAGAAGTATGCCACCAATTTTTAGATATATATCTATTCCAGTGGGAGCATGATGACATTAGGAAGAAACTCCAGTATATTTTCCAGAGATAGAGTGAAAGCTGAATATGAAAAGGTAACATGACTACTGGAGACCTAATACAATCTGCCCCTATGTCCTGAAGGATAGTGTGCCCAGGGTCCCACACAGAAATTTGAATAATGTCCACATAGGCCTGAAAGGCTGCACAAGGACTTGAGGACACCTTGATGAGACATACTGGAAGAAGTTGGAGGTGCAAACATGACCTCCTGAACTCAACATTAGTGTGCTGACAGGAGAAGAAATGAGGGGAATTTTGACTTACTAATTACTACCACATTCCCAGCATCTCACTAGGGAATTGACTCTTATAACACCTTGTAAAACAATATTAAATCACCATTTTACACATGAAGACACAGTAGGTCATTTGGTAGCTTCCTAACGTATATAGTTAGCCAACTAAAATTCATGGTGTGAACCCAATGCTTTTTAGCTACGTGGTCTCCCTTCCGCATCCACTATAGTGTGATAACATGTCTCTGAAACTTGAGAAACAGAGTTGCAATTACTAACTATTGCAGAGAAGGAATGTCAGAGGTTAGTCTGCAAATAGGTATTTATATTTTTATCTTACCCACCATCAAGGAATCTCATGCCAGTAAACACAATAAAGAACAAACTAGTAAAATAGAAGTTTAACATATTACAAGTATACCTTAATTAATGATTCAAAAAGTGTTTAACCTATTGAGACAGAATTCTTGAGTGTAAACCAACAAGGAACTGGCATAAAAATAGATATAGAGACAAATGGAACAGAATAGAAATCCCAGAAATTAACCCATGCATCTATAGCTAACTGATTCTCAAAAAAGATATCAAATCCATACACTGGGGAAAGAACAGCCTCTGATAAATGGTGCCAGAGAAGCTGGATATGAATATAAAGAAAATTTAAATTGGCCCTTATCTCTCATCCTGTAACAAAGTCAACTAAAAACAGACCGAATACCTAAATGTAAGATCTTGTATTGTACAACTACTAGGAGAAAACATGAAAAACCCTTTTAAGATACTGGTATATGCAATAATTTTTGAGGGGTGAAAAGTAGTTTGCATTCCACCAATCACAACACTAACTCTGGAGTCCCAACTATTGCACCTTTAAGAGATACAGAGATAATTATTTTAGTCTTAATGTCCATAGTTCACAATTATTACCAGTACATAAAATTTTTGTCCATATACTGTTTCTATTGTTATTTAAATATTTCATGTGTGTGTGTGTGTGTGTGTGTGTGAGATTCTGTGTGTGCTTGTGTCATCTGTGGGGGGGTATTGTCTCCATAACAAGGAGGAAAATATTCCTTGGGAGCAGGACACATGAAAATCATGTAAATAAAAGTATGGGGAAATAATTATGTGGGTCATTGTTTAATGACTTTTAAGAACAAGAAAATTAGAGAATGAGGTTTTTTTTTTTAGTGGATCTCAACAAACCCTCACTACCATGCCATAAAAATGATAACTGTTTCTTTTTAACATTGTTTTTATTTTAAAGATGTTTTCTTGGGATAAAGTTACTTTTCATTATTTTGTACTTATTGTAATAACTATTATCTTTACTAGTACTTTACTGTTTGGTTGCAAATAAGAATTATAATTATGATTTCTCATATATGTGTATATGTATGTATGTATTAATTTTTATCTTGTTCATTATTTTAAATACACCTTGTTGACTTCCAGATGAATACAGAAATATGAATCTAATTGACCTAGAAGACCACTTCATATCAGAATCAAATAGCTTAAACCCTTAAAATTGGGGAGAAAATATCAGCCTTCTGATGTTCATATTTAGAGCAATTTTGAGAATTTGTTATGTTTTTGTTCCCTACCTCATAGTCAGGATATTATGTGTAGCATATCATTCACATATGCTTGCAATCAGTTCTTTGTAAATATTTGCAAAAACCAGCTATTGCCAATCAATGTAAATGGTTCCTAGTGGGTTACTTGTGTACATGATCTTGATTTACTATTGTCAAAGAAAGAAAACATTACTGTTATCTACTGGAAAAAGTAACAAGTCAGTAAATGTTTTTACTTCAATCATTTGGCAGAACAGAGACAAAATCAGTTGTGCAGTAACAAAAACATATTGTTTCAAAGAGAACTGAGTGCAGTGGTATATGCCTATAATCCCAGTGACTCAGGAGGTTGAGGTAGGAGGATCGTGTGTTCAAAGTCAGTCTCAAAAACTCAGAAAGGTCCTAAGCAACTTAGGGAGACCCAGTCCCAAAATAAGAAAAATAATAAAAAAGCTGTGAATGTGGTTTAGAAGTTGAGTGTCTCTGGGTTCACGTCTCAGGACCAAAAAAAGAAAAAAAGAAAAAAAAAAAAAAGCACAGAGATCTCCTAGAGTTTGATACAATTAATCCATTATTTTTGACATACATTAGACATACATTATCTTTTTTCTTCCGTTACACCTAGTTAATAATAGTACTTCGAATTGCAGAGATACACTGAGTTTTGGGAGTTTAAAAGTTTGAAAGATTTCCTGAAACTTCTGCTTGGGGTATAGAATTTTAGTAACTGTCATAGATTAAGCCTTGAAAGGATATTTTAAAAAATCTTTGAGAGAAGGCATATAAGGTAGATATAAAGTTGGAGAATAATACTAGAAGATTTATTGAATATAAACATGAAACAGTTTTAAACTGGTGAATTTCATTATGGAATTGAGAACTAGAATGGTATCTGAGAATGTTTCCCCCCTCATACTTCTGATATTTACATATCACAAAATTGAGGCAACTATGTGAAACTGTTTTGTGTGTGTATATGTGTATATGAGAATTCATACACCATAAACTAACGACTGGTACAAATAAAAGCCAAATAAGAAAAGTAATAAGATAATTTGCTATAATAACTTAGATGAATATAATGTGTTGCAAATCAACAAACATTTGAAGCTCATTTTTAGGAAATATCTTTACTGGATTTTAAATTGTAACAAATGCCATTGGTAGGAATATAAAAAGAAACCATTACTGGCAGATCTAAATTATCTTTGAGACTTTGGGTTTTTATATTTTAAACTCTGAAGATTCTGCTGATCTATAGAAATTCTTCTTATGACATACATTCTCAATAGTTCAAAATACTTAACAGGAAAATTTTAACATCTTTGATATGGTTAAAAATCATTCTAATTTCAAGGGATCTCATTTTCCAGTGTATAGACTCTGGTTGGTTTTACAGAGTTGAAATATTGCTTAATTTATCTCAGAACTAATTCACGTGTGTAATGCTGACTATACAACATTTGCTAACCTCTATGCCAGGCATGGTTGTTGGTTCATATCCCTGTATATACTTACTCTCCTGCATTCTCTTAGAAATAATGGTTGTATTGCTTTTAAAAAAATAAATTTCTAGTTGTAGATGGACAGAGCACAGACCTTTATTTTATTGATTTATTTTATGTGGTGCTGAGTATCTAACCCACCAGTGCCTCACACGTGCTAGGCAAGCGCTCCAACACTGAGCTACAACCCCAGATCCTGGTTATGTTACTTTAAATGCAAAACTATTTCTAATGTTTCTGTTATAGCACTCAGCATATTTAATTATATTTCCATCCTTTATTTACCCATCTGTGTTCTCCATTATACTGGAAGTTTCTTAAAAATGAATATTTTTATTTGTCCTGTTTGTATTTATAGTTCCAGCACAAATTTTTGAGCATACTAGGTGTTTAATCAATATTTATTAAATTTGTAATTTATATAAATATTTAAGAATGTGACCATCAATAAGTTCATTTTGTTTTGCTAATAATTTATTATATATATGTTTGAAAATGAGCATATTGAAATTTAAAGTCATTGTGTTTAAATTTGTTAAAATCTGAATAAAGACAGAACATATTCAATTTTGTCTCAGAATTTTATCTTGCAAGTATTTTCTAAGTATTCTAATACTTCATAAACAAGTCCATTTTTACCATGGTCTTTATGAAGGGTTATTTTATATACATTTTATTAAAAATTTCAGAGTTTTGCTTTTAATATAAAGTCCTAAGCTTTTTATTTGTGTTACTTCCTCAAAAGGAAAACAGATCTTCATATAATAGCAGCTTCTACATATACTAATTTGGAAAACATTAATACTTTACATAGCACAAGATATGCCTCTTTCAGTTTATGTAATAATTATAAATTTATTTATAGCTATGCACAAGTTTTACTAAAAAACAGCAGATTAACTTCTTGCAAAAAATTGACTTTGAATAATTTGATATTAAATTTGAAATGAATTTGGGAGGGTGCCAGAAGAAATGGGTTGGCCATCTGCACCATATGGTCTTGGAAAGATTGCTAATGCCCAGGTACGAGGGAAGAAGTCCAGAAAGTGTTGTCTCACACTGAAAAAAAATATGTCAGGCACTACTGCATGGGATTCAACTGTGAAGATCATGAGTTTCTTAAGAAACAGGACCAAAACCATGGTTCTAAGGTATTTTAGAAAAA
Organism: Glaucomys volans; assembly: GCA_020662805.1. Lineage (NCBI taxonomy): Eukaryota > Metazoa > Chordata > Mammalia > Rodentia > Sciuridae > Glaucomys > Glaucomys volans. The sequence continues at coordinate 345,799 of JAJEJO010002239.1, read as the reverse complement.
AATAACACACACAAGACTAGAGTCATAATTGCTTATGGTAAATAAAAGATGCAAAAGAAAAATATCCATAATAACAAGAACTTGCTAACATAAGATAAGCAGAATAAAACACACATATTATATTGTAGACAGTTATTACAGAAATGAATTAGCATTAAAATTATGTAGTTGCTATTTAAGAAAAGGGAAGAATAAAGTAAATATGTTTGATATAAAGCTTCTCCCAAGTGTAATTTTGGGAAGATAAGTAATCTGTTTTATTCAAATGTAATACAAATAACAAAACTCATTCTACAGAGAGTAAAGGGCATTGCTGCTTGTGCCTTGGAGAATGTTTCTTTGTCTAATTTTACTATGTTGGCAATTATAAAAGAATATGAAAGTTCTAATACCTTAGAGTTTTTATTTACATTTATGTTTATTTCTTTGTTACATTTATATTTTGTTGCTCAATATATTAAAAAGTATTCATACTTAGTGATTCCTTAATTTTATGAGTTTATGTAATAGTTCTTATTCATGTTAACTTCCTCTTCTCTGGGGATTAAATGAGATAAATGTTTCAGACAGAATACAGATCAAAGCAAATACACACGTGTTGACTAGAGGTCAGTTATTTAAGAAGTACTGTCAAAAACTACTCTAGTGAAAGCAGATTCCAGTTTGTGTACCAAAATTCAAACATCGTTAATTATTGAATAACAGAAGCTTACCCACATAGTTTCTCTTACTAATTGCCTATGTTTTCCTCAGTTCACTCAAAATACCTATGGTCTCTCATTGATAAGGGTCCTTTTCCACCAGAATTAATACAAGGCAGACCTAAAAACAAAATAAATGATTAATTTGAAATCGGAATGACTGAAATTTAAACATTAAACCTGTTCTTGACAATTAGACTTTGAAGAAGTAATAAGTAGCTAGGTGTTCTACTGATGGGAAAATTAATGTTTGAAGCCTCACTTATTCATTGCAAAACATTGTGCTTTTATGGTAACCACTAACTTTTAACTGCATCTTCCACTTACAGGTCTAGGTACTCAAGCTACTTTGGAGAAGAACCAATTAAGGGCCCCTATAAGTCAAGTAAATCTAAGACAAGTAGACACATTCTTTTATAAGATGAGAAAACTGTCACCAGTTGTTTATACACCCTTTCCGAAACTGTCTCTCAAATGCTTTTGCATTCAGTGTTCCTCATAAATTAACATAGGAGTAAGGAAGTTTCTGGGAAAAAAAGAGATTTACCAGTAAGTACCCTTTTGGGAAATATTAAAACCTTTCAAATGAATAGAGAGGATACAGAGTGAGCACTCTGTGCAGTAAAATGCCACAAATGTCCCAAACAGGAACACGCAAAATCGATGAGGGATTTGGACTGGTGATCTTGGCTGCACACTGACAGTCAGACAAGGGGCAATCAGTGGTTCTAAAACAATTAGATGGAGGCAGGAAGCTCCCAAATATTTATGCATTAAAACCTGTGGGTGTGAACATAGAGTCCTAGAAGCTTAAGGACTCAAATGAGATATGCATTTTACAAAATAAAACCAAGAGTACAATATTCTTTATTTATAAAGCAAAGATAATGTAAATATGTGAGATAGAAACAGGAGCTATATATCAGTGGTCCTACATCTGTGGTTCATTCCTTTTTTTTTTTTTTTTTTTTTTGGAGTGGGTACAGGGAAGGCAGTAGATTGAACCCAGGGCCTCACATCTGCTAGGCAAGTGCTCTCCTACAGGTCAACAATCCCATATCCACCCTTCATAGATATGAACCCCTATTTTGGGACACAGAATCAATGAAAGAGAGAATCCCTCCAGAACATTTTCACAACTGTTTACATTACCCCATGAAGGCACATCCACAAACCTCTGATTTCTAATGCTGTTTTTTCTTCTTTCATTTTCCAGCTTCAGATAATGTAAGTCTGTGTACTGATTTTAGGGCAGGTAACAGGAGATAATAGGAACTGCTCTTTGAATAGCCATCAATTCAAGAGCTCTGTAAATACACAAAGAATCTGGCAAGTATACATGGAACTTAAGAATCTGTGTATGTGCATTGCTTTGCTTGGAACTTTAAGACAACACACACATCTCATATTGTAATGGTTTATATTTAACTATTTTTTTAAATGTTAATAAAAAAGATAACTCTACAATAAATCGTAGAAAGAATACACTTAAGTTTAGGTTTGGTCAGACAATAAAAAATTCACAAATTAGCTCAGAATTTAGTTGTGTCTTGACCTAGAAACAAAACTAAGGAAGCATAGAAGCAATAAAAAGAAGATGCACATCAAGAACAGAAAATATAATTGAAAAGTTGAAAGGACAGATGTCAACAATGTATATTTATTATAATTAAAACAGACCAGAATATTAAAATCAGTTGGTTTGTAATAGAGTAAGAAGGTAAAATTGATGAAAATTATCTAGGTACCCAAACATATCTGAATCTTACAGAGATGTGTTGGAAAGGTAGCATTCAACATTGTTTAGATGGGAAAATGAGAAAAAGTGAAATACAAAAACTATGGCTTTTTTTCCCCTATCAGTGGAGGAAAAACTGTGGGAACTGACTTTAAGTGAATCATATACTGATTATATGTCATCTAACCTAAACTGATAACATTAAGATTAGTTGATGCGCCCAGTGTATACAAAATGCCATTAAACACATACAATACATATTTCATTATATTTGGCACAATTTCATAATGTTACTTTATTTATTTGTTTGTTTATTCATTCATTCATTCATTCATTCATTCATTCATTCATTCATTCATTCATTCATTTATTTTTGGTACCAAGAATTGGACTCAGTGGTGCCTAACCATTGAGCAATATTCCCAACACTTTTTCATTTTTATTTTTATTTATTTATTTTTCATTTTTATTTTATTCTAAGTTGCTTATGGCTTTGCTAAATTGCTGAGGTTGTCTTTGAACTTGGGATTCTCCTGCCTTAGCCTCCTGAGCTGCTGGGATTACAGGCATATGTCACAAAGCCCAGAAGTTAACTTTTATATTTAAAACTATTTGAAATTCAGAAATAAAACAATTTATATAACCAATGAACCCAAGACTTTTATCTGTATTTCTAGCTATGCATCTAATGCTAACATTTTATTTTCTAATTTTTTAGGATCATACTCTTTATATCTCAAAATATCTCTGTGCCATCTATGAATGAAAGAATCAAAATATCCAACATGTCATCCTATGTGGATATAGAAACTTTCATAGATGAAGAAAATTTTCTTTATGAAATCACATCAATTTCTTTTAGAAAATACCTGGAAACACTACAACATATTATTTATTTTGATCAAGTGCCACAAACTTCTCATTCTCCAGTAATGAATGTGGAACTATATAATCCAATTGGTTCTGTATTTCAAGGTATTCACTATATAATTTTACTTAAGTGATGATAGGTTTATAAATTTGAAGAGACTCTCAAATAAATAGATTAATAAATACTACTTATAAGAATAATCATTTCAGCAGGGCCCAGTGGCCCACATCTGTAATTCCAGTGGCTTGAGGCAGGAGGATCTCGAGTTCAGTCAGCCTCAGCAATTTACCAAGGCACTTAGCAACTCAACAAGACCTGTCTCTAAATGAAATATTCAAAAGGGCTGGAAATGTGCTTCAGTGGTTAAGCATCCCTGGGTTCAATCCTTGGTACCCCAAAAAAATAAAGAATAAACCTCTCAGATCCTCCTTCCAAATTGACATGGTTGCATTAGTTTATATTTTGAGATTTTTTTCTCTGAATTTGTGTTTTTTATATGTATGTGCTACACAGATTTTAACAGATCATGGGATAAACAATCATCATCAATGTATGCTTCAATTGTGTTTAAAAATCAACTTGCTAAGAGAGGTAAAAATACATTCCTAAAATATTTTATAATGTTTGAAGCCATTGATAGGTTGGGATCAGCAGAAGAAAATAAAGACAAAAATAGACATTTCTCTATAATCATTCCTCCATTAGGCTTTTCCCTCAGAATGAAAGCAAATATTTTTCTTCAGTCATTATTATTTCTCTAACAATGATGTGCAAGGGACACATAGCTCATAAACATGTGTTCAAAGTTTTTCCCTTGAAAAAATTATAGTCAAAATTAAAGTTACACACTTTAAGAATCCTAACACACAGCACACCACACACACACACACACACACACAATACACCCCTGGAAATTATCCATTTTCTCCCACTGAAGGTCTATAACTCCAGATCATATGCAAAGTTCATTTCATGGTATGGCAGACCCTTTGTATGACTTGGTTCATTTAATGACGTGTATCTTAACAAAAAAATGGGTCCAGGTCTACAGATATTTTTTCATTCATAATATGTCACAAGTCATATTTCTACTCTTTGCATTCCTCTATCATCTTGAGCCTCATTCTCATCTCATACACTGATCTTTGTGGTGATCTTGCCTTCATGCTCTTCACTTTTTGCTACAATGACTTTCTTAAATTCTGACATCTCTAATTTTTTCACTGACCAAAGTTCTGTTCTTTTGCAGCGTGTGTTGGGATGTTTTTTTCAATATAGTCACACATACAGTTATTTTTTCAGTTGCTAGAAAAATACTAATCAAATTTCTGATCAAAGACAACAACTTTTTACAGAATTTCCAATCTTTTACAGACAAATAACCTCATAAAACACAATAAAAGGAAATTACCAGAAAGTAAATTAGAGAAACAAAGAAATAAACATACAAGATCATTTGTACTATTACATTCCACAGAAATAGCTCCACAAACAGCTGTAAATTCTCAAGGTCTCTAAGGTCCTTTGTCACAGATCAGCAGTGAACAGTTCTCATTTTGGCTATGGTCAGTAGATCCATTTGAGTAGCAGTGAACTGGAAGATGTGCTAAGCCACAGGCAGTTCTTCTTAAAAAAGTATTTTAATATTTTTTTTTCTGAAAAAACATCTCTAGGTTGTACATTTAAATATGTTGCCACATGTACATCTGAGCTTTATTATAAAATCTTTGTGCTCTTTCTTTGTATTGGTTTAACAAATCTGGAAGTTGGACATTTCTTATTGTGAGTAAAGAGGAGTTTTATTTTTATTGATTATGGAAACTAATGTCTGATGCAGTGGAGTAGGGTAAGGAGTAACTAGGGTACAGTCTCATCTTCACAAGCACAAACACCCAACTATAGAGGTAGGGCAGTTAGGCAGTGTATGCCAGAGAAATGAGCATTATTAGAGTCAGAGAACTATGAACATCAATTGAACAAAATAGTGCTCTATTTAGTCTCAGTCTATAGAACATAGGTAAAATTATAGGTTTCTAAATTGTATAGATCTGAATGTGGTTCAGTTTTCACTTTGTCCAGCTTCAATTATTTGTCTCTTCAAAAATGAAAAGGTTTTTGGGGACCTGCGTGGTAGCATGTAATGAATCTGGGCACTCTTGAGATTCTGGCAGAAAGAATTGGAAATTAACACAGAACCTCTTCCCTCATACCAGAGAAAATATCAGGGGAGGAGAATTAGCAGCTAAGGTTGAGGAAAGTGTAGAGTTTAGTTTTAAGAGCTGTAGGATTATTGGGATTTTTTGAGAGTTAACTCCTTTTTATTGATTAACAGTGAGCTAGGAGGAACTCTTCTTGGTGGCTCAAAGCAAAAATAAGCTAGAATGGGAGCCTGTGTATTACCTGTCTCTGAAAGTAAAAGGAGCCTAGGAACACAGAATCTCACCAAGATAAAGGAGTAAGGAACACAGAATCTCACCAAGCATAGGCAATTAGAAAACTCCTCATTTCATCTGGGGATTTCTAAATTTTAAAATCTCCAAAATCTCCATCTCAACCCTGGAAAGCTAGATGTAGTTTGAGTGTAACACAATTGTTTGTTATAACAATAAAACAATAATCTTTAGAGAAACACAACAAAGTAGAGTGTGACCCAGCATCTGCAATGTCCAGGAGAGTATCCAAAATAGTTCTACAAATGGAAAATAGGGAAATGAGATTCATTCTCAAAAGTAAAGACCATCTGGGGTGATACAGACATTGGAGTTATGGGATCAGAATTATATTTTCTTCTTCCCTTTTGAAAAATATTTTTAATTGACACACAGTAATTGTACACATGTTAGGGTGCAAAGTACTATTTCAATCATGTACACATTATATAATGTGTAATGATCAGATCAGGGTAAGTGGCATACATATAACCTTATAAATATCATTTCTGTGTGTTGGGAATATTTAAAATCTTCTTCACTAGATATTTTGAAATATTCAATTAATTGTTATCAGACAATTTTAAAGCAGCAATTATGTACATGATAACAATGAAATAAAATAGAACACCTTTGCAGGATATGTAAAATATTATGAATACCTAAGTGACACAATTTTAAATAAATAAAGCAATATATGAAATTAAAAATTCACCCAGTATACTAAAGAGAAGAATGGAGAAGATAGAAAAACATCAGTTAACCTAGAAATAGATCAGCTGACCTCATTGTATTTGAAGAATGGAGAATAAAAAAAGAATAAGAAAATCATTTCAGCAGCCCGTGAGATGATATAAAAAAACTTCAGTATGTAACTGAATTCTCAGAAACATAGGAGTAAAAAAATGTCAAAGGAAAAACATTTGAACAATTTGAGGGTGTAACTTAATGGTAGAGTGCTTGCTTATTATTTGTGAAGTCCTCAGTTCAAAAATCAAATTAAGACATTTAAAGAAATAATAGCCATAATTTTCTCAATTTACTTAAAGATATAAACTTACAGTTCTAATGAACTGAGTGAACTCAGGATAAACATCAATAAAACTACATCTAGGCCCATCATAATCCAAAGATAAAATTTTGAAAGCAGTACAAAACTAAAGGTATTTTATGTAGAAGGGAACAATAACTTTGTTGATTACTGGCTCCTTATCAGAAACTATAGAGGCCAAAAACTGTGAAACAACATCTTTAAAGTACTTTAAAGACATAAAAACAAATTTAAAAACAAACAAAGCTGTCAATCAAAAATTCTATATTCACAGAAATATCTGTAAGAATTATAGAAAACAAGGAAGTGAATTTAGGACTCTTTTACCAATAGACCTGCACCACAAGAAATATTAAGAATTGTTCTTGATGCTACCAGCAATGATAACATATAGAGGCTGGGTTCTCCAGTAATTGTTTGCAGAAAGAAAATAAGTAGTTAGCATAGTGATATGCCACCTGGTCCACTGGTTCTAATAGTGCCAAAGTCTGGGAATTGTGTCCAAGTTAGATTTCATTTGACCATAACTTCTGGGGTCAACTCAAGTATGCATTCTTTACATCACTGACTGCTCAAAGTGGAGGTATGAAAGCCTAGTTATTTATCAATAAAAAATAAACAACCCCACAAAATGTAGTAGACCATTTCAGCTTGTGAGTTCCTGAAAGGGTGAGCTACCTTGTTGGGCCTTCATTGGAGGTAGATATCTCCTTCTACACAGTAGCATTTCCCATTTTTCTACAAGTGTTTTTCCAAGGAATGATTCCTAACTAATATCATGTACATTAAAATAATAATAAAAATAACAGAAAATATGGAGTTTAAATTATTTAAAAATCATTGGGTAGGAGAAAAAGATATCAGGTCATGATAAAGGACATAACTTATCAAGAAAATACAATAGTTTAAAAGTGGTATATTCTCAAAAATCAAAGAAACTAAAAATATTTTATAAAAAGTTTAAAACTTCAAAGAGATCCTTCTAAAAGTTTCAATGTTATTAGAATTCTATAAAAACCTTCATACAGAGAAACTGAAAAATTACTTACAGATTTGAGAATATATACATTTATATTCCCTCTTTATCTTATGTGCCTTTGTATGTTCAACTAGGAATAAAAAGTAGTGATTTGGTAGAAAATAAAGTTCTGGCTCATAATCAATGAAAATTCAGTAAAACTTAATGTTGAGAAATGACTGATGACATTTCCCCCAAAGCTCACCATATTGTACCTGACTTACAAAAAAAATGCTACAAACTAAAACTAAGAGCAATCAATCCAGTATAAAATGGAGGTTGTATTTAGTTATTTATTTAAATATAGCTGTATTATTAATTATATGTAAATGAGCCTGAATTGACAGTCTGCCAGATCAGTCTTTCTGTCTTCAACATCATCCAGTCCCAGTACCACATTGCTTTTAGTGCTAACAAATTAAATATGCTGCTTCCTGTGCACTGCTTGAAGTCTCTTGCCTGGTGTGAGCATCATTTGGCATTAATTAAACCTACCTATCTCACCAGAGATCTAACAGTTCTAAGAAACTTTCACAGCTGTCGTGTGGAATAAGGTACAAGTCAAAACTGCTGTTTCAATTTAAACATTTTACTAACTAATTTTTTCAGATAAAAATCAGCAAATAAATAAGTCTGGTCTCATATAGTGACAATAAAAGGATGCATTGTCAAAAGATAATAATGTCTGATAGTTTCAAACTGATGGATATAACAGAAAAATATGGAAACATGGATGATGGACATGTTTTTTATTCTAAACAAAGGAAACTATTGAAACAATAACCTAAAAATACATAGTTTAAAAAGAAAAGGTAATGAAAGGTGATTTTAATTTTCATTTAATTCTCATTTAAGTAGAAGAACTGTGTCAACATACTGTATTTGTGATGTGTCCATTAATTTGATTGTCTAACATGCAGCCACTATAGCTAGATGAATACTGTGTAAAGTACTAGGGAATCAAGGAATAGGGAAATGTCTTCATTTAGAAGAGCCCAAAGTTCAAGTAAATCATTCATCCTAAATCTACCTGCTATCGTAATAACCTGCAGTTGGGTGGCTGATAAAAGTTCTGGTGCACAGGTCTGAACTAGATCAACTTAAAAAAGAGTGTTTTCTAATGGTAGGACCTTTGAGTACTATGATCTAAAATACTTTGATTCTAATGGGAAACATATCTATGGTGACCATAAAAATATACATATTTCTGAAAAATATGTATTTTTACATATAAAACAAACTCTTATTTAAGATGTTTTCTAATAGAATTTCAAGTTAAATCTTTAAAATATCCAACTGTCCTCTGATATTAATGCAAAACAATTCCAAAACTCTAAGACTACAGAATGTATCACTTTTTAAATAGGAAAAAAAAAGAGTAAACAAATCTCGAATTTAACAATATGAAAATATTTTAATTTTCTGCAAGAACATAATGCTATTATCATTGATTTATGATTTATGTAGTATTACATGAGAGATGCATTAATCTCAAGAACATAACATGATTTTTCCACAGTGCATTTATATCTGTGCAACTACCACCAAAATAAAAGTAACAGAACATTTCTAGTCTTCTACAAGTTTTGTTCCTGCACTCTTTCTCCCTCTTCAGAAGTAATCAATACTATGACATCTGTCATCAATTAGATTTTCCTGTTCTTAAGCAACATGAAATGAAATCATAGCAATGGAACAATGTGTATGCAGCACACCTATAATTTTGCATCTAGATTCTTTGTGAAATCTTATTTTTGATAGAATATTGTTTTAATTTAGATCATTTTACATATTCATAAAAGTTTAAATCTTGATATAACATTTTTCTAAAGAATATTGATTCTAAAAGTATTTTGTCTGCTGAATTTTGCTTTGCATAAATAATAAAAAAAATGCACAAAGCAATAAAAAGTGAATAAAAGATGTTGACAAATTTAGAATATAGATGCCATCTACTCCTTTTCTCCCTCAGAGAACATGTTCCTCCTCATTAGGCGGAGCAGTCTCTTATTACCCTTCCCCTTGGACATGGGCTAGCTTTGTATAATGGTTAATTTAAATTGTCAACTTGATAGAATTAAGAGATGCCCATGATTAAGAGGCTTCTGGTTGTGTCAATGAGGACATGTCTAGGAATGAATGGAATGTGGGATAGTGAACTGAAGTGGAGACCCTCCCTAAGGATGGGCATGGGATGGAATAAATGGTGGAAGAACAAGGAAGCAGATGCAGATGCAAGATTGGCTATTCTTTAACCAGTTCTTGATTGCTGCTTCCATTGTCTGAGGATATCAGACTATCAATTCTTCACTCTTCCAAAGCAAACTCTGCCAGAGATTCTCCAAGTAGTTTCCAGAAGACTTGGTCTCAGACTAAGGTAGTACTGTTGATCTTACCTGTTCTGGGGCTTCTGCATCTTGGACTTCACAACTGCTGGTTCTTCCAGCTCTCCAGCTGCAGATGGCCATTTTGGACTATCCAACTTCTGGTCGTGTAAGCCAATCTAATAAATCCCCTTTTGCAATCATACTTCCTGTTGATTCTGTTCCTCCAGAGAACCCTGACTAATACATTTTGCAACTTGATTGTACAGTACAATGTTTCAGACAGGCTGTACTGTCAGTTCTGATCCTAGTTCTTAAGAGGTTTTGTAGTTTTGGGTTTTTTTCCCCTTCACTTGCTTCACTATTTCTTCAATCCAAGTAATTATAACATAAGAAAAGTAAGGATAATCTGCTGAAGAGAAGATGCATGGAATAATCACACAGAATGAACCACCAGATAGAGAGATACTATCATATAAAAGAAAATGAAAGTGCCCAGTGTTAGCTCAAAGTGAAGGCAAACACATGCATGATCAATTTAACTAATATTGAGCAAGAGTCCCATTTACTCAATGCACAGAAATATGAAAAAAAGAAATTTATTTTTTGTAAGCACAGCAAATGTTAGAGTGGTTTGTTACAAAATAAATTACAATACATAATTGAAAAAGAAAAAAACCCACCCCGTACTCACATTAAAGTAGCCATTGTGATTATACATAAAACAAACATGGAATATTAAAAACAGAAATTATTAAAATTTACTGAGTAATAATTTTCAGAATAATTGGCTGATATTGTTAGTGCTGTTTCATTATTGTGTTGCTCTTCATTTTCTATTTGTAAAGATCCTTTGCAAGTTAGTTTGCAACAGTGCTCCCAGTTCTTCCTTTCTTTCCATTGTGAGAATAATATATCTGTGTTTTTTGTTTGTACCTCCCATTAAAGTGGACTGGTTGTCTTTACCACTATACCTTAGTGTTGGACCTGATTATGGGAGTTGTTCTAGGTAATACAATTTGGGGAATGGATTGTAAGACAATTTCTATCTGACTTCAAATGTATCACAAAATTCTGCACATATTATCCTGCACTCTTATGCTTCAGTTAAGGGTGATGAGAATATATTCTTCATAGCCATAAACTTTAATTCAAACAATTGCTGGAAACCAAACCCAGATTTTCCCTGATGAATCTAGTGGTACCATAACCAAAATATCAATAAGCAAAAAAAATCAATGTCTGGATTGAGGATTGTTTTTTGTTTGTTTGTTTGTTACTAAGGGAAAGAATAACTAATATGCATCTGAATATTTCCTATGCATTATTGCAATCCATTCATAAAATTGGATCAGTTTATAATCTTAGATATATTACATCCCATTTTATAACATTCTGAAAAAGATCTAGACAGGTTTTTAAAACATCCAGTATTCCCATATATACAACAAATCTTTTGAAAAGGAGACTAAAGAATGTAGCAGTAGAGTTAGAATAAAAAGCTTTAAAATATGTATATATACAAATCTAGTCTCAGTTTATTTCAGGATAATAGAGCCCAATATGAGATTTTTTGGTACATGATTTATAGTATTTAATTTTTAATAGGGAAATGATTATTTCTCTCAGTAATTAGTTTAGGAATTTTATAATGCTGGGATTACATCACAGAAAACACAGAAAACTCTCAATAGGTTCTGAATGAATCTTGTGTTCTCTAATAATATAGTGATAATTTTATTTGCCATAGTCACAAATAATTAAATACCAACATATTTATATATATATACACACACACACACATATACATATATCATATATTTTGCCTTCTCTGAAGTAATTCAATAAAAACAAAACAGAAAAATAGAAAGAGGCAAGTTAAAATGTGTGATAATATGGCCAAAGCATTCAGAGATTTTGACACTGCCTTTGGTACACTGGTAATTAGCAAAGACTTGAGACTACACTATTGAAAACTCATAGAAAGTAATGAAAAAATACTATAATATATGTCACTATTTGTTGATATGTTCCTACAATTTGCATATTTTCTGTCAATATATTAGACTTTAGTATAAAGGGTAAAAATAAACACCTGTGGGTTCAGAAACAGATTAGCAATTTTGGTTACATCATTTAGCTGGAAAAGTGGGAAGGGAAGGAGGTAAAAGAAGGACAGGAAGAAGAAAGGAAGCCCAGAGGGAAGAAAGAAAGGAAGGAAGGAAAGTAAACCAAAGAAGAATGGAAATTATAAAATACAAACTAATAAAAAAGAGAATTACTTTCAATAGGTGAAATTGCCATAATAACCATTGCTACATAGTAGCAGTGCTCATCTATATTACAAGAGAATGTGTAAATATTGCACACCATTGGAAGTTTTGCCTTCCTCAGGAGTCATACCTTCCTTTCAGTTTAGAATTTCAAATAGTATGATACGATAATAGCTCAGAATCTTCCCAAAAAACATACAAATATCATCTACATTCCAGAAGTTTATTTGCTATCCAGTCAGCCTGACACATAGGGAAAGGAAACCATAGTGCCTTAACTTCTTTCTCATTATATAGATAGCAGCAGCCACACTGACCTCTATGTCTCTCATCAAGAACAGAACAATGGTGAACATATTTCATTTTTGCCAGCTTGAATGAGCTAATTAAATCTTGTCTACATATAAGCATTCTACTTCTTCAACATGTTTTGAATTAACCATGAAAAGCTCTGGTTCATAAATTGATGATGCATCTTTTACATTGTTCTAAGCTCTATGTAGTTAGAAGCAACTGGTCCTTACATGTATTATTTACTTGCTTTGGTTTATTTTATTTTAATATTGCTTTCCTGAAAATTTTGAAATTGTAAAATTTCATCTTTATTTTCTCTAAAGCTTAAAGATATATTTATAGCTACCTACATACCTCCTAAAATTGATTCATCTCATCTTTAAGTAGACATGCAGACTAAAAGTGAAAGGCTGGAAAAAGATGTTCCATATAAATAGAAATACAAAGATACTGGCATGAAACTATACTTATGTCAGATAAAACAAACTTGAAATAAAAATCTATAAGAAGAGGCAAATGAGGTCATTATAAAATGAAAATATAAAATGGTCAACTTATCAAGACGTTATAGCAATTACAAACATACATCTAACATCAAAGTACCTAAATACATGAAGCAAATATTACTACCCCTGAAGAGAGACATGTATTATAATACAATACTACTAGGGAATTTCAAAATCCAGCTTCCAACAATGCACAAATTATCTAGGTAAATTATGGCATAGAAATTGATACTGGTCTTATTGATGTTTAGGATTGAGTTCTATCTAGGTACATGATAGAATAGAAACCATAAGGTCATCTAAATAGATCCAGGAAAGATCTTTGACAAAATTAAACATGCTTCCATAAAAAAGAAAAACCCTTGAACAAATTAGTTACAGAAGAAATGTACCTCAATACAATAAAGGTCAAATACGACAAGCCCACAATAATATACTCATCAGTGAAAAGTTAAAAGCTTTTCTTCTAAGATTAGGAATGAGACAAGGCTGATCACTTTCACTTTCCATTCAAGATAGGACTGGAACTCCTAGGCAGAGCAAATAGGTAATAAAAATAAATAAAAAGCATCTCAATTGCTAAGAGACCAACTTTTTTAGTTTCTACATAAGAATGACATCATGCAATATTTGCCTCTCTGTACATGTCTATTCTACTTAATATAGTTTGTCTTCTGTCTTTGAGCATGTTTGAAATGTTGAGCTATTCTCGTTTACTGAATTTCTAATATTCGACTCTGTGCCTAGAACACAGCTCACTCTCAGTGTAAGTTATAAAGAAAATTAATAAAGGATTAAGTGAATGATAAAGGATAAATTAAATATCCTCAGGATATAATTATTTGATTATGCTAGTATATATTAAGTTACACAGTATTCAAATTTAATATCAGATACTCTTTGGTACATGTATACATACACATACATCCACAGATATCACAGCATAGCCTACAATTAGGCAGCTCACAGAAGAGCAATTGTGCTAGGAGAGCAAATGTACAAGCCATGAGGAAATAAGAGGGAACCTAAAGCAGATTAGGTTTAAGGAGATACTTTTAGTTAAAATGAAGTTCTGATAACTGAAGAGAGAATACAAGCTTGGTGAAGAATAGGAGGAAATGTGTTTTAAAGAATGAAAGTAGCTTATACAAAAGCCGTAAGATCAATTTTGTTGAAATATTATAGACATATTTTTAAAAACTTCAAACATGGGAAGACTTGGTGGTGTATGCCTGTAATTCCAGCAGCACAGGAGGCTGAGGCAGAAAGATCTCAAGTTTAAGGCCAGTCTGGCCAATTTAGCAAGATCCTGCCTCAAAATGAAAAGGGCAGGAAGTATGGCTTAGTGGAAAAGTGTCCCTGGGTTAAGTCCCTGGTACAACAATAAAACAAAAAGCAAACAAACAAACAAAAAATGACCAAGAAAAACTTCAAAACAGTTAAATCATTTAAGAGGCAAATATGTGTTTTATACACAAAGTTTTTCTTAAAGTTGCACTTTTTATTTTTCATTTATGTTTTAATATTCTGTATTTTATGGTTAAATGAACAGTATTTCTAAGGTTAAGCAGAACAAATTAAACTTCCCAGTTCTGGCTCTATAATTTTTATTTCAAATTTTTGCCTTAAATGAAACTTACTGAAAAAAATTTTAATTGGGACAAATAAACTATATTTTCTTAAGTATGTGTGTAAAATGGAAAATAATTAATCAAAATAGTAATTATTCAAAAATAGCAGCTACTATTTAGAATTTATTAATAAGACAACCAAAACTATCTATTAATTTGGTGTGTATTCTGAGAAATGTATTGTTTTTTCCAGATAAACATGATCTCAAGTTATCGATAACAAGTGATAAAATGAAATATAAAATTCATATAATTAGCATTTAGCAGCTGAGGCATAGATTGTTCACCTTCAACTTTTAGAATGAAAATTATCAATAATGTTCATATTCTTTGCAGAAAAATAATTTTTTAAAAAGCTGACAACCAGATTGAAGAAGAAGGCATTGTATCTTCAAGTAATAACCAGCATAAAAGAAATTCAAAATTACTCTTTTGTAAAAATTCTGTCTAATTGATATCTGTCAGACATGTCAGTCATATGAAATGTTTAACTTTCTCAGCCAAGTAAACATACCAAAAAAGAAAACAATCTATCCTGAATCTTCTTACAGAGAGGATTAAAGATTACCTAGAAAAACAATAAAAGTTTCCTCTTTCTCATTTATTTTGAAAAAATACTCAAAAAGAAGAAACTAAATCACTTCATATTCTCAGTCACATTTTCTTCTCTGGTTCTGTTTCAAATTAGATGATGTTAACAAAGAGGACTTATCTGTTCTAATGTTTAACTAGATGGTACTAAGTAATTTGTCAAGACCCACTTGATTTTCTTTTTCTGAATGCCCCTTGAAATTATAAGTATTTTTATATTTAGAGGATACAATGATCTTCTTGTAAACTCAGTTTCAAAGTAATTGTTGCCACCAGTCCAACGCACATATATTACATTTTTCTTGGTTTTGGTGACTGCTGTTCAGGTTGCTAAGTTCTATTTTCCTCAACCTAATTCTCCAATTCTTGTTTTGCTGTCTATCTGACTAGCATTTTCATGAATGCTTAATCTTGTTACTTAGTGCATTTTCCTATTTATAACTTTTAATTCTATTTAACTCAATTTTTTGGATTAGTATGTCAGCAGCACATGCAGTGATGTGCTCTTATAATAGTACTTAGTAGATGATACAGAATTTATACCAAGACTGTTACATTCCAAAATTCATTAGTCTCTGGCTAAGCCTATAAATTTGTGACAACATTTTCTGGCATATGTGCAAGGATACAATACTTTCTGGCATTATGTAGATGTCAGCTTCCTACCAAAGATGACTAGAAAAAGTACTATCAAGGAAAGCCAAGTTCATCAAGAGCTGACATATCCTAAAAATTTTTAGCTGCAGCAAATGAAGGGAGCCTTAAGAGGATGGACTTAAAAGTTTGGAGTCTGACTTAAGCAGCTTAAGATATACATTTTATGGAAGGGATCAATTTAATATTATTGAATATTAATTCCATAATTTAACATTTAATAACATGTTTAAAATTCATGTTCACAGGAAGAAGAGGTTCTTGAACTTAGCCTTGGTAAGTAAATTATTGTTTGATAATCAAATTGTTGGCCCATATGAGCAAATTTTTTGTTTGGATAAGTTTATTTGCAAGACTTTCCAAAACCAAACATTAAAATAATTTTGGAATAGTTAATTAATGTTGACAGAAATAACTTCAACTCTAAGTCTTCATAATAATGTTATATAGAAGTAAATACTCCATCTGCAACATAATTATGGCAAACATCCTACTTTGTTAAATATGAAATTAAGTTATGCAATTTGAATATAACTTTGAATATGTGAGTGCATGCATGAAGTGTGCATTGGGTTTCATTCCTTGGAAAAGTACAGTGGTCAGACATAAAATCTCACTTCAATTTTAGAATTATCTTCTAGTGAATAGGTAAGTTTTGATAAGTAATATCCTTGGTACTACAGCTAAGGAAACAAAAAAAGTTGTTTTATCATTTCCAGGGTAGTTTAAGTTAAAGAGTTAAGTATCTACCCATAGGATTAGGAAAGTGTTTTCACTTCTAATATAATCTTGAAAACTCACCTATGACAAGAAAGTTCAAGTTTATATCAGGCTTTTCTTCCTCTTGCCTACATCAGGTTCAGCCTCTCAAGCAATATCCAGCCTACTTCAATGCTTCACACTTTTACTTTTTGAGGACCCAACTTTGAATAGCTCTGATTCATCATCCTGAAAATAGAATTTTGTCTAAATACTAAGGATTCTCTGTATCAAAAGCATCAATTCTAGAGATTAGAACTCTATTTTTTTCTTTTAGCACTGAGGTCTATTTTGATTATCTGCCTAGTATCTCTGACATCATACAAATTGTTACTTGAAACCTGTAATCAGTATGCCAGATATACTCATTGCTGTTGCTGTTTTCAAATTAACTGATTAAAATTCTGCTTTAGTTCAAGAAATGTATAAGTCAACTGGCAGAGAAAAAAACCACACTACTATGGAATAAAGCAAACAAATAGATGAGTTGACTGAAGCACAAGTAAAATAATTATGCAAAATTAGAAGAAACTGGAACAAAGATCCCATGTGATAAAATACAATTGCTAGAGGTAGATCCAAATGGGCTTTGGGCTTGTTAACAAAGCAAAGGGAGGATCATAACTATTTGTAACAATTGTTCTGTTCAAAGCAAAAAGCAAATCAGATGTTTGGAAAACATAAACTTAAAAGTGATTTATGTGGCATACTGAATATTACATTCCACATTATATCAGCTAATATGAGACTGAGTAACCTATTACTTTTTCTAACAATGCCCCTCAATGCTATCCAATAATACATTTAAATAAATATGAAAAATATTTTAAAGTATCAGAAGAAAGAACATATAGTCAAAATTCACATAGTTATGTGGTAATTTAATCAGAATATACATATTCTGATATATATATATGCTGAATTTTCGAAAAATCAAGATAAGGATATCAAAAAGGCTAATATTGAACCACAAACTCTATTATTCAAAGAACAATGTTGAGTTCCCTCAGGAGAAATACAGAACTGTGTGTCTGAAAAAAAAATATTAAGAATGTTGAAGATGCCTATGTTCCATTTTATCTCTAATAAAAGGTGTAAGGATTGTTATGGGGATAAATAATCATTGAAAAGATACAAAGAGAAAGCTATGCCTTTGGAGCAGATACAGATTACATTTTAGATAAAGAATATAGGGAACGTCATATAAGAGAATTCACTGGACCTTGTCTTCCAAAGTGACAATGTAAAAGGTTTCACAACTTGAGGTGAGAGATCGATAGAAATATAGAGTAAAAGCATATAGGCCAATATGGGACTTTTGATGTAGACTATGAAAGGGAACTTGTGAGTCTGGGATTATTTTGGTGACTGGCATTATAATATTAGTTATGGCGGTCTCAAAGAAAATAGCAGTATTAAGGCTCTGAGTTTGAGAAAGCTAAAAGGAGAATCAAGTTTATTGATGGAAATTGGGAAGCCTGTTGAATAAATTTTTTCAACATTGATAGTGAATAACCTCAATTTGGAGATAATTGGTAAGAATTTGGGGATAGTAGTTTATGTATGTGTGCATATACATAGTCCATGAAAAATTAAAAATATTAGCATGCATTAAAATTTCTTGTTTTTAAAAGATCATAAAATATTGGAATTAACTTCTAAAATACTAATTTTACTGAGAAAAGGAGAGTTAAAAATATGTGCAATTAATTCATAATAATGAAATGGAAAAGCAACCATAAATTGGATCCTAGCTCAATTTTTTCCCTATTTCAACACTTTTGTGAATGTGGGATATATGTAGTTTTTTTCTAAACCACATCATACATACTCTGAAGTTAATGATTCCAAATGAATATACCTTGTTTTTTTTTTTAAGTTTTCGGTTAGGATTTGTTAGAGTATAATGCAGGTTTGTTTGTTTTTCATGCAACATGTGGGAGTTGACATTTAATTAGCATCTCTGTCCCATATTATTCTCCTTGAGAGATACAGGCTGACAGAGACTTCAATGTCTGGAACACCATTAGTTGCAGTGAGAAAGAATGGTAAATTTTGCACCTGCTCTTAGAGTCTCCAATCAGAAAGTGATGCACATCCTGTCTATTCATTTCCTTGAAGGCAGGTGTCATTGCTTCACCTAATAATGAGGGTGTGCACAAATGTAAGCCAACCATATGCCTGGAGGATAACTGGATGCACTGGTAAACACAGGAGTGTCTACACAGGAGTGTCCACCTCTCTCATGAGCACATATTCAATTACTTCTTTCTTCCACACCAGAACACATCCCCTTTTCAAGGAGGGGGAGTTTAAAGCATTCTATGTAGCTGAGAGTTTATGGCAATCTCTACATTGGGGTGCTATGAAGTAGTACTAAGTTCATTTTAGAGTTCTAGATATAATTTTACTTGATTTGGATATTACTAACTAAAAATAGTGAAAATAGCAAACAAGAACTATGTCACTATCTTTTACTATCCAATGACAGAGGAAAAGGAATAACCACAATAACATCCCTTTTGGCAAATGACCAAAAAAGGAGAGATGGTGATCCCTGACTCGTGGTCCATAAGGATTTTGACTTTTCTCTGTTCAGATATTTTAAGGGGTTCATTTCCTCTTTTGGAATGTAGGAGGTTTAATTAGACAGTGTCCCTAATTAACTTGATGGACATTGTTAGCATTAAATGTGGACTATATTTCTTTCAGCCATATATATCTTTAAAAAAAATGAACTTATCACCTGATACCAGGTTCTGTGTGCCAATTGCCGAGATCAAAGTACCTCCTGAGTTATAATTTTCATATTTACTCTATTTCTTTCTTTCTTAAGGCAACCATGAGTGCATTGAGCCTATCATATGATGTGGAAAAATACAAACCTTAAGTTAATATTCAAATCATTTTGCAACAATAATGATTTACTTGCAATGCATCCCTAATTGTAACTTTACTCACACATGCTTTTATTTATTAGGAAATTTTCCCAGTGGTTTGATGGCCTTGCAAAAAGCCTTAAGTTTATGTTGATGTCTTGACTTATATTTTCATTATGCCACATTGAAGACAAGTTGTCTCTTCCAAACCTTAAATTTCCAATGTTATTTTCTAATTCTTTTCAATCCCACTTTTAAACATTTCATGAGGTCATCTCTTTCTTGTAATAATTTACCAAAGATGTTCACCAATAAACAACACACACAACTACAATACTGTGATCTGATCTGTTTTTTTCTGTCTATTTAGTAGACAATGGCAGTAGTTCTAGTCTACCATAAATGATCCTTCAAACCCTGTGTAATGCTTTCCATGATGTCATCCACCTAACCATTTAGTTTGTGTTCCATGACTTATGATTTTATTATGGCAACACTTTACTGTGGTTTTGATTTCTTTAACAGTGAGGATACTCTTATGGTACAAGTAAAAATAGTTTCATGATATCAGGATGTGATGCACATAAGAAGCAGCTTTGTCTTTATTCATAGAAGTCCATTGTATGGCCGGGCACAGTGACTCACATCTGTAATGTCAGTGTCTCAAGAGGCTGAGGCAGGAGGATTGCAAGTTCAAAGTCAGTCTCAGCAACTTAGCAGGACCCTGAGAAACTCAGCGAGATCCTTTCTCAAATAAAAAATAAAAATGCCTGGGAATGTAGTTCAGTGGTTAAGAGTCCCTGGATTCAATTCCAGTAACAAAACAAAACAAAAAAAAATGTACATTGTTTGACACTGGGGTGGGGGACTGTGATTTATATACTCTATCAAAAATGTAAACAGCTTATAAAAACAGTGAAACATGGAAAAGAAACCTAACCAACTACTTACCTATTTTAAAAGACTTCTCCCGAGAAGGAACATGTCATTTCCACTAATATTTCCTTAGTTAAGTAAGTCATAGGATCACACCTAACTTCAAGTTTCAAGGTAGTGCAATCCTGCTTGGGTCAAGGTTGAGGAGAATATCTTGTTACTGGGAATATCAGTAACAAGCACTTATGAATGTTTAGTAATCAGAAGAATACCCGGTGATCTGGCATTAGAATTTTTATAAATGAAGAGAAAATAATGGTGACCATCTCTTGCTTACCCATCAGCATTTACCAGGGTGATTGTCTGATGAACTTTGATTCACCTTGGACAAACAGAATGATCTAATTAGTGTTTCAAATAATGAAGCAAAATTAATCACTATCAAAATCAATAAGGACAGAGGTGGCAAATTGAAATGCAACTCCCTTTCCTACTTTGTATCCGCTTCTGTGCTCTCAACTAGTCCCTTATGAATTGTAATTTTGTGGAACAGCCTTAAAGCTGTATCTATCTTAAATGCAGCAGGTCTTTAAGCAATACATTTTAAAAACACAAACATCCTCACCTCATTTGTTGCTCGAGCTCTATACCTAATTCCACAAGTTGCCTCATTGAAATTCTTTCCCTTCTGTCCTTCATCAGGAACAATCTTAAAATAGATCACTATCATAAAGAATAATATTCTTTGAGCTGACAAGGATGATAGGACACACCACTTCATTCCTCCCTTAATATTAAAAATACTGAGACCTAGGTGGTGGCATGCCCAGTCTTTCTCCCAAAGAATATGTTTACCATCAGCCTTGCACATGAAACACTAAAAAGCCTATGAGAAATATTCTATTCAGTCCTTTTCCTTTTGCAGTGCTGAAAAGTTTTTGAAGAGTGAGAAGTTTCTTTCTTCTCAGGAGCATGATATAGTCACAATTGTGACTCAAAACTTCCAAAAATTGGTTCTATATTTTCTATTACCTGAATTCTCTACTTTAGTTGAGGTATTATTTTGGACTGAAAAAGAAAAGGTATTAATAGTTGTTGATCATTTAGTATTGAACTGGGGAAAAGTCCTATGTATTCTGTTCTTTTGAACTGCTATCATCATTGTAAACTTAGACTAAATCGTTTCTTAAGTGTCCGATTTTTCACAGTGGCGTCAGAATTAAATGCCAACTGTGTATCTCCAAGTTCATGATCCATGGTTTTGCCAAAAACATCACATGACTTTACTGATTACCTAGAAAGATGGCACCTGGAAGACCGTGCTAGAGAATCTGAACTTTTACCCTGAAGCTTAGGATTAATTATTCTTATCTCTATAAAAATGCCATAGTTTCTTTCTAAAGACACTAACTCCCTGTACATAAATCCCTACTTGAATATCAGCTACAAAATAGTAAACCCATCTCATGTTTTTAAGCCAATTTTGGAGATAGTCTCTCAACACTGAACCAAATTTTTCTTGGCAGCTCAGGAAACAGCAAAACTATTCCTAAGAGCACACATGACTTTTTCACTGAAGATTTCCTTTGGTTCCTGACTTTTTAGCGTGTTGAATTCTACTCCTATCCATTAGCACAATGTTCTCTCTAATGTCCTTGTTTACTCCAAACCCAATATTCTGAAAGGAGAAATGGGATGATGTATTTGGTTTAAGCTGGACACTGACTGAGTGATGATATTTAACCACATTCTGAGTTAGAACTAATGCAGTATAAACAGCAATTTTGGCTGAGGAGGAAGGAGGATGGGCAATTATGTGTCTAGTGGGCTATTTTTCATGTCCGTAACTGGACATAAATATAGGCAACTCACAGTAGGAAGAAATATGAAGAGAATTCAGCTTGGCTGACTTAGTTGCAAAGAAAAAAAAGTACAGGATTCTGAAAAGGACTGGGAGTCGGTCCATTTTTGCCTCATTTGTTTTCCAGAGGAGTCTGTTTCTGCCTCATTGATTTCTACTCCTCATTGAGTCATGCTCCAATGCTTGTTAAATATCACTTCATTGCTTTCAACTCCATCCTTCTTCGTCAGCATTTCTCAAGCGCACCACTGCATATTAACACCATCAGTCCTCAGTCCTTCTGACCCTATTTTTTCAACGGTGTTCATTTACCACATTGACCTAAATCATGGAGCTCATTTTCCATGTCGACTTCCTGCTTTGTCACCTCAAGGGTCTTGTCAGCAATGGGAAATGCAACTCATTTGAAACCATAGGAACAGTTGTCACCTTGTGGTGTTTCATTGGCATTTGATTATGGAATATAGGATGGGGAAAGGAAAGTCTTCTTCTGGCCCTCAGTTAAAGATTGTTTTTATTCTTCTACTCCTACAGATGCCTATACTCAGTAGCTTCAAGAGAAAGAACTTTCACCAAGCTCCCCATGCCAAATATTCAGGACCACAGTTTGAATTAGATGAGCAGCTTATTTTAAAGCAAGAAATAATTGGAACTTAAATCACCACCCCTTAAATTACCCCCCTTATATCCCTGTTCATTTCAGGACATCAGTCAGAGGACACTCATTATTTTGTTATTCTACTCATCTGCGGATAAACACAATGTCCCATTCCTTTCCCACCCCCAGACTCTTTCATTGTGCCTTCCAAACAATAGACACATGATTTTAAAATATCTTGTCCAACCTCAAGTTTTATCTTAAAAAAATGTTGTCTTAATCTTCTCACATTCAGTGAAGACTACAGTTCTCTTGCTTGATGAAGGAATCTCCTTTGTAGATTTCTCTAGTGGAATGCATTTTATCTACTTCATTCCTTGTAAGTAAGCACCAAGAGATAGTATGAGGGTTTTCCTGTATTCCACCCTAAATGCAAGCTGATAATCTCAGCTACCCCTTCAAACTGTCAGCTTCTTTGAACTTCATGTCCTTCAGCTAATTAAAACTAAAACATTAGTCTCCATTATATTTTGTCATTTTTCCAAACTCTTATATCTACAACTCACTTCTCAATCACTGAATAAAATCTTGCCTTCAACTGTGCTGTGCTTTTTTTTTTTCCTTTTTTTTTTCTTTCTCTGGGTCTACTCTCATCAGCAACTTGGTGAATTCTGTATCCATTAGGCAATTCACAAACACTTGGGGTCTCTGTCTCTTGAATGCCTCACTTTCAATCATTTTTCTCCACCTAGCATGTTTCCTTTGGAATGGTCACACACTGGAATTGATTACATCTAATACTTTAGCAATTGCTAGTTATAATGTACATTTTTCATTTAATCACATAGAAGAGTTAAAAAGAAATTCACAATTGTGAATTCTTTATCAAGAATAACTTTAATCTGAAGTGTGTGTGGCAAAGATTTTCTCCCACTCTGAAGGCTCTCTCTTTATCAGTGAATCAATAAGTAAATAAAAAAATAAATAAATAAAAATAAAATAAAATATATTCATAAAAGCTGCCTCATTTTTTGGAGAAAAGAAAATTTTACTACACTTAACAATATATGAATTCACAAAGTGAATGTGTGGTAAAGAAACATTGTAAAGTTAAAAGATAAACTCTATTGTACTTCTTAAATATTTGCAACTTATTTGTTATATAAAATAATTTTCCTACTATATGAAGAATAACCTAAAGATAAGTTCATCAGTATGTACACAATAAAATTAAGTTAAAAGCAAAAAAAAAAAAGAATAACTTTAAGTTAGAGAGTAATTTTTGATATATTTTCTCTTGAAACATAGTAATGAAAACCAAAACAACCAATAGTATTGCTTGGCAGCATTTCACAATTTAGGCCAGTGGCACCAATAATTTCTTTTATATTTGCAAATGTTAGTGTTGAGAGGAAAATAACATCTTGGTATTATTTTTAAAATAATTTTAACAGTGAAAATTCCTGCAAAGAGTCACTGGAATGATCTTGAGTTTGTAAACTAGACTGAAAATAAGTGCTATAGAACATTTTTTGAAAATGATGAAATCCTCATCAGAATTGTGGATGTTTTGAAATTTGCATGTCAGAGTGGGAGAAAAATGATATGTTATAGTCATTAGTTATGGAGCAAGAATTATAATATGCCATCTCTTGATTCTTAAGAAAGACCAGGAGTTTGAAAAACAGAAGAAAGAAGAAAAAGGGGTCTAAAAGAAAGATATACATCTAAACGATTGAAGAGTGTGGACACTGGGTCCAAGGAAAGGATTTAAAGCAAAAAGGGTGAATAACCCGCAAAGGAGAAATGGAGATAGAATAGAAATATGTCTGATGATTTATACTATGAAATTGGGAGATTCAATTCAGGTTGCTCAGAGAGCAAACCAAAGATCATTCTCCCTTTAGGAGAATTTAGCTTAAGAACTTTTCTATTCATTGTACCAATCTCACTGAAAATGTTCATGTTAAAAATAGGTTCTCTTTTTTTCTCCAACATGCCCCAAGGATTGGCAATGCTGAGAAGATAACTTGGACAAGCATTTTGTGATTTCAACAGCCCTTTCCCAAACTGAGATTTTGCATTTCTTTGATTCACTGTGGTACTCAAATGGACCATCTAAGGCCAAAACTGTATTGCAACTTAGATATTCATCCCAATGTGGCTTTTTTCCTATGAATCTCACCCACATAAGAAAACTTACCTCTATATTTGCATGGCCTATACTTACATCATACACCAAGGAATCATCTCAGTTGCAACTTCATAATATGGTCTTCCCTAGTCCACCTTAGACTGATAAAACAAGTTATTTAAAAGTGACTCCTACTGAGTTCAATAACTAGGCCCTAAAGGACATTTAAGAGATCAATTTATTTTTTCACTTAAGAAAAGATTGTGCTTGGTTATAAGCTTCTGCACTTGGGAGAACAGAAAGAGCAAGAGATTGTCATCTTTTAAAAGTTTGTGAGCCAAAGTAGCTAATGAAAGTCTATTGCCAGAGGACATCTTTGTAAAATATTAACTTCATTCCACTTTTGGGCTCTCTGATGTAGTTATTTTGGGATTCAGCAGTTTCTAGATGTGTATATGCTGCTTCTGAATTTTGGATAGTTTTGTCGTTCTCTAACTTGACTTCTCAATAAGCAATCATTCTGAAATATGCTGAAAAATTCTGGCTATTCATATAGACTCAACATTTTCTGACCAATGGTCTGATTCCTACACACTTAAAAAGTAGAGAGGAAATACACCTGAGACTTCTAAGTTCCTCTGCTTAGTTTCCTAGGGCAATAAATTTTATACCTAAACAAGGGTGATAGAAAAACTTTTGGTTCGGCTCTACATTGTATGCTTCCAATCTTTTCAATACATTTAATCTCTAATCTGTTGGGTTTGAAGAACATAGTTAAAAAGTATAAATACATAAAATGTTTTTTAAAGATACAATTATTATAAACTTATATAATTTGCAGATTTGTGCTTGAATCCAATTATCAAACTGTTAAGAAAACATCAATAAAATTATAAAATTTTAATCTTATTACAAAAATTGATACATTGATTTTATATATTTATTTTCCATTCAAATATGCTTAATATAACTTTGCATATTTATTTTTTACTCAAACTGCTTATTACATAAAAAATATGTTCACATTTAAGATATTCCAAGAGTAAAGAAAGACCTACTTTTTGTTGTCCTAAGTTCTTCTCCATGAAATAAGATATTATACAGATTATTGCTTGGAAATTCTCTGTGCACATATCATATATTTAAATTCCTTTCATTTTTACCATTTTTTCAAGTTCTTTCATGTCAATAAATAATAATTTTTCACTTAGTTTCTTTAACACTTTAATAGGATATCACTGTACCTATATAGTATAATTTATATAAGCAGCCCTAGAGAAATACGTGGATCCAGTATTTAGTATTTAAAAGATGAAGTTAATGGATATGATTGTCTGCATGTTTTTGCATATGAATAAGACTTTATTTGTGACTTTTCAAAAGTGGTGTAATTGTTTTGTCTCCCCAGAGCTCATCATGTGTCAGGTAATTAAGCAATATTCAGTGGTGAAAAAGTTAGATTTTAAAATCTATAACCTCAATGGTGGATTAATTAATTTGATGGATTAACAATTTGAATGGAGTACTTGGTGGTAACTGTAGACAGGTGGTATGTGGCCAGATGAAGTATGTCCCTGAGGTCACACCCTGGGGGACTGTATCTTGTACAGGGTGCTCTCTCTCTCTCTCTCTTTCTCTCTCTCTCTCTCTGTCTTTGCTTCCCCTTTCTGCTGACAGGAGCTGAGCAACTTTCCTCCACCACAACTTTCCACTATAATATTCTCCCCTCTGACCCAGAACAATGGAGTCAAGTGGCCATGGACTAAACCTCTGAAATCATGAAAACACAATAAAGTTCCTCTTCTAAGTTGCTCTCGTAAGATACTTTGGTCATGGTGATAACAAAAATCTGACAAACATGAGTGAACTTGTCGAATTAAAAGGCATATACATGTAATATTTATGCAGATAAGGATATATTCTTGTACTTAGTTTCAGTTTCTGTTCTGCTATTCTTTGCTAACTCTAAGCAGTTTTAAATTTTAGGATTATAGCATATATTAATTTATGATCTAAGAGTCAAAAGAGAACACAATAGAGTCACAATAGAGAACACTGGCCAAAGGGAAGCATCCTTTTATATCAAAAGCATGGATTTTGTTCTGTATTTGTTAAATACAAACGAAACTTCATCTACAGTTATATTCAGAAAGTTGGTTCAATGAAATTTACAAGTGGGTTGCACCTTGATAGATTTTATTTGTTAAACATGAAATGTCATAATCTCTTGATTCCATAAAATTTGTTTAGTATACTTATAAGAATGATATTAATATTTATTTAATTTTAGCTCAATACAGCGTCGGTTTAAAAAACAAGTTGTACAAGTTTTGGCTTTTCACACTGAAAAAATTAGAAATAAAATTATTAATGTTACCATATTAATAGGTCTCAGGAAAAATACTATAATTATTTTCATAGATGCTGAGAAGGCTTTCATAAATTTTTAATACACATTTCTGATTAAAATACACATACAATATATTAATTGATAGCATATTTCTTATGAAAAAGCATATGTATTCCATATTGGACTTATGTGTTTTCCTAATGGAAAATCCTTAAAGATGTTTGGGTAACAAAAGGAAAAGGGTAAAGTTTTCTGCCATCTCCTGTGCTATTTAATGTTCTATTGGAATCAAAGCAATTATGTAGGAGAGAGAAATAAAAATTCCAAAGGGGCAATCATTTTATTTTTTTCTTGATGATTCCTTTGGACAACTGGAATAACCAGGAATAATTGTTAAAATCAACAGAAACAAATTAATTATAAATGTAGTAGGATACAAATTAATATATAAGCAGTTCATATTCTCAAAAACCATTTATAAATTTATAATAACAAAAATTATAAAATATTAATTTATGTTAAAATTTCCTTGGTGTGCCATTGCATAGTACAGTGACTATAGAAAGTGATAGAAAATGAAAATGTACACTTCAAAAAGAAAGAATTTTGAGTGTTTTCACCATAAATAAATAACTGTTTGGGGAGATAGATGGATGGATGTTTGAACTGATTTAGCATTACACAATGTATACATGTATTGAAATATCACAAAACACTCTCTGAATTTGTAGAATTTTAATGTCTTTATCAGTTAAAATTAATAAAAAAGATTTTAAAATTAAATGTGAGGAAAATTCAAAACACTACATAGAGACTCAAAACTAAATTTGAAAGAAAAAGCTAATATACATTTTTGGACAGCTGGATTCATTATTATAATGAAAAGAGCTATCAAAAATAAGCTAATACTTCATATTGAATTTACCATCTTGAGGTAAACAATAAAAAAAAACTGGAGAAAAGGAGAAATTAAGTTTTTCACATTTGGACCACAAAGTAGGTATTTAATCACTGAGAGAAAATGAATAAATGGGACTATGCTTATAATTGACCTTACTCTGCCTACATGCACTCTCTGGAACACAACATAAAGAGGGGAATCTAAGAAATATAATTTGGTCTGTGATTTCCTTGGTTTGAAGAAAGAGAAATCAGAAGTTGAATGAACCAGAGGTGGATATGTATGGAAATAAACACCAAAGAGAAGAAAATCCAAGAATCTGTTTAGGAGTTTATCTATGTTTCAATTTAAGTATATTAGGCTGTGCTTATCAGTGAAGCTTTGTTCTAACATACACATTTCCAAGAATGAATGCATATTCACAGTTGCACACATGTGCACACACATACACACCAGCATCATTATCACCAAAGAAGCACAATTAAATGAAAAGCAAAGAGTGACCTAACAGTCCTGAGAACCACAATGCTGGGAGATATTTGGGTTTTACTCAGTCTCTGTAGGTAAAATATGGATATTTAGTAAAGAAATTAGAAAGCCTGTGCTTCACCAGTAGAGTTAAATCAGGTACAGTATTACTTGTACTAATACTAATTACTAGACTAAATAGCTAAATGAGTATTAGTATAGGCTGCTCTAAACTTGTCCTGGCATAACTTTCAAACAAGACTTGAAAGCACCAAGGTGATGATGGACAAGAAATCTAATCATTTGCCAGAACAAGTCTCACAACCTATGAAAGAAGACAATAAAATTCCAACACAAGAATAGTAATGTTCTATAATAATTATATTTTATATAGCCAGTATTATGTAAAATAGTAATATTGATCAGTATTTTATGCTGTAATATAAAAAGCTATAATACTATAATCTTAAAAGTAAGATTTTATATGTATTATACTTATTGTAGCATATAATTCTATGATTATAATATAGTAGCATATTTTTATAAATTTTATGGTATTATTTTAAAATTAGTGCTACTATTAATATTGAAAATATGCTATACTTTATCATAATATAAGCAAATACGCAAAATATGTAATATGAAACAAAACAGTTTTTAAATGTAAGTACAAACATTTTCAAATAATTAATAAGAAATCTAATATTAAATTCAAATTACATATTTCTATATAAATTAATTTTAATATTTCATTCCTGAGCTCTTTATAGTGAAAGAACATTAGTGATGAGCACCCACAGATTCCAAATTTGGTTTAGTAAGTATAATTACTCACTAACAGGAAAGAGAGTCTATTGGAGAAAGATATTTCTATATGTAAAGCAGGAAAAATGCAAGAAAACATGTATATCTACATATCTTTTTTTTACCAAAAGCATGGAAGCTTTCAGAAACTAATTCAAGGCATGTCAAAAGACACAGAAACCAAGTTTAAGGTGCTTCCTAGCCACATTTGGAACAATTTAAGCATTAATAAGAATATAAGTGATTTTAATGCACTAAGTACATAAGTAAATAGGTTCATATTTATTCTCATAAGAAATATGCTGAAAACAAATGACTCATGCAGTCTTTAACAATTAGAGTGCAATGTAAGAATTGGCTCATATGTTGCTTTTTACAAAATTAAAACAAATTCATCACAGTTGAGGAGATACATTTTTATAAAGAACACCTACTAATAAACAGAAAATAAAAGAAAATAGATTAAGAAAATTTAAGAAAATGACTTAGGTACAATTCTAAATGTTACTTGCTAATATCAAAGTAGAAAATGTGTTTTTACAATGAAAAGATCTTACTGTCTTTAACTAAATCAAATAAGAAATCATAAGGTACTTGAGACTAGGTAGCTCCTGGTGAACTGAAAGACTTCCTGTTCCAATCATGATACATCTTGACAAAAATGTGGTACATGATTGTTATTCTATCTTTGATACCTACCTTCCAGTGTAAAGGAACAGTGAATGGAGCAATAGGGTGTATAAGAAGTGAGCACCTTCATCCAGATTTCAGTATACAAAATGACTATACTGTCTGGATCTTCCTATAAAATCAGTAGTCCAGACATTAAAAAATTGTAAAGTGTAAAAACCAAATGCAATTCATGATTCTGGAGAGAATGGTGATTCAATATAATTAGCTAGGAGAGAGTTTCAAAATAACCAAATTTGAAAATGGACTATTTATTATTTGATTTTGAAATTTCCTGTTAATTTTTTTAGTGTGAGAATAGTATGATAGCGATTTGATGTGATAGTGATACAGTTTGGATATTAAATGTCCCCCAAAGGCCCATCTGGTAAAGGCATGGTTTCCAGTCATTGGTGCTATTGGGAGGTGGCAGAACCAGTAGGTAGAGAAGTCTACTGACCTGAAGTTGGGTCATTGTGAAGTGACAGGAAGTTGGGTCATTGTGAAGTGCTCATGAAGAGGATAGTGGAAACTTTGGCACTTTTTCTCTTTCATGGGATGAACGGGCCTTCACAATCCCACCATACAATCCCACCACGACATGCTAGTCTGCCACAGACTCAATGCAATAGGGCGAAAGACTATGGGTTGAAAATAACGTCTGAAACAGTGAGCTGAAATAAACCTTTTCCTCATAAACTCCTTTTCTCAGATTTTTTTTTACAAAGATGCAAAGTTAAAACAGTGATAGAGAGAAAAGCAAACATTATTAGACCATCTGTGGGGTTATATGTAGGGTTAAAGTGCCAGCTTCTGCAACTTATTTGTAAATAAACAGATACCTTGTAAATAAAAAGATGCCTTGATGACATGTTAGATAGATACATAGATAATAAAGCAAATGAGAAAAGTGTTAATTGATGAATCTAGGTCATTATTTTATTATTCTAGCCTGTTTTTTACTTTTTGAAACTTTCATAGGAAAAAGATGCATATTATAAATTTCAAAAGAGAACTAATTGTTCATACTTAATTTGACAAAAATTAAAAATGAAAAATGTACATTTCTATCCATTTACCAAAGAAAGGACATCCAAAATCAGCTTTTTGGAATGAAGCTTCAATTATACATAGTAATTATGGTCTTGTTTGTAGTGCAACCCAATTTGTGCCACATAGAAAGTCTACAATAAAAAACTAAATTGACTGGAATGACATAAAGTCTTCTGTATATGGCCCTTTGGCCCCAGTCTACTTATGTCTTACATATTTCTTTTTAGCATGTAATATTTTCTCAAAGCTATTAAACGGAGATTTCAAACTGTAAAATTTAAGGAAAAGACACTTTCCATTACATTGAAATAATAATGTATTTGAACAAATATATTTGAAAATATTTTCAAATATATTTTAGAGTAATACACATATTTGGAGAATAGCTTACTTAGATCAGGAACTGACCCACTGTAACTCTGATTCCACACAGTATCTTAAATCTTAGGAAAACCTCAAAATGCAATTTTAGTAGCTATTGTTAATCAGTTTTTCAATAAAATATTCTCAACTAGGTTGATTAAATAAATGCATCACATTTTTCTTCCCTAAAACTGTAATGTATATTCAAGAAAATGTTAAGTTTAATTGGCTGGCACTTTAGCAGAGTAGATGCATTTTATAAATTGATCTACTTTGTCATGCCAAGGTTTCTTGGAGAGGATCCAGCTTTTGTGCTGATCTTTGTGGTTTCTAGTAATTTTGTTTTATTATGCTAAGAGTCCTTGGCCTCTCTTAAAACACATTTTAATATTCCTTAATTGAGACTCTGACCCATAATTCAAAGAGGACTTCTATGATTTTTTAATTAAACACATACATTTGCTAGGTCTTTTGGTTTACATTCAGAATTTCTTTTATTCTTAAGTGATTTTTTTTCTGCCTTGGTTTCTAATTAGATATCAAAACCAGACAACTTTTTTCCTTCTTAATTCTTAAGAAATTTAAGCATTCAACTTCAAGATCTGTAACTAGGGTTGTTTCTGTTGTTTTTTTTTATCCTTTTATCGCTTTTACTACATCATGACTACCCAAGAAACATATCTGGTTTGTGTTTATACACAGTATTCATCCTGCTGATGATACTAATTTCTTGCCTTCATGGCTCTTCCAAAACAATCTGATTTTCTCTTCATCTGATTCTTCTGTAATCAAACACAAATCTGTTAAAAATAATCTTGGAACTTATTTTTCTTTTTCTGATTTAACTTTAGTTACTGTACTTTTGTTGTATAGTAAGAGATTTTCATGTGGTTTGTATTTATTACCCACTCTGTTGGATATTGAGAATAATGTGGGACCTTATAAAATAATATTTCCTCACCCATTAATATGGTTCTAGGTTTCTAAATATTAAGGGTAGGGATGGGAGAAGAAGCCAGATGCAGTATAGGTAGAAAAAAAATATGTCTTCCACACTCTGCAAATGAGCAAACCAATTGTCATCATCAAGGCCTGATCTTATATACAGTACTTGTCATCATCAACACACTGTGAACTAATGACATTATATTAAAAGTTTAGTAAACATCAAAGGGAAAAAATCCTTTCCCTTTTAAAAGATATCTTTCTAAGGGCATAAAAAAATTTAACTTCTCTGCTATAGGGCTCTTCAAATAGATTCAGGCAAGCCTTGAATTTTGTCAAGAAGAGCTCTTATATTTGGACTTGAGAAAGGTTTGGTATCTGCCCATGAGGTTTAGAGTCCTGGTGTTCAGCAACAACCTCGACGGAAATTTCCACAAGATCTGACTGCAAATAAACCATCACTTGTAGTTGTATTAAATTTTCATATTTCAATTTTTAATTCATGTTCTCCAAAATATAATCACATTTTCATGGATTTTTGAATGTATACCTATCTATGCTTTTATATATAAACATTGGTCAGTTATATTGATGACTTTTCAATCGCTCTTCAAATAATATAATTATGAAGACCTGGATATTTTTGTCTGCTTAGTAAAAGAGTGACTCATAAAACTGTATCACTACTTTGCTCTTTTAATCCATTTGATTATTATTTCTTGAAACTTTCCAAAAACAGCATTTTACCCTAATTCTCTTTGTTTCTTAAACATCAGTCTTGGTTTATTGATGTATTGTAAACCGCTGAAGTTTTGAACATCGGTTTTGTTCTTATTATTTGCATGACCTTGAGAAATTAACGTCATTGTTTTGAACCAGTTTGCTACAAAATTGAAAGGTGAAAGTTGCTACTTTAGGGCTGGGGATATAGCTCAGTTGCAGAGTGCCTGCCTCACTAGGAAAACGCCCTGGGTTCAATCCCCAGCACTGAAAAAAAAAGAAAAGAAAAAAACAGAAAAGAAAAGAAAAGAACAGAAAAGAAAAGAACAGAAAAGAAAAGAAAAGAAAAGAAAGTTGCTACTTTATGACATAAATTTGAAAGAAGAAATATAAACAAAGGCAGGTACTAAAATCTTGTAATTTGAACCACTTTTATAATTTGTTTCACATCATGACATTGTCTTGGTTTCTCTAAAAATTGTATCCATGATTCTGAGGTAAATTTCCAATTCTGAATCTAAATTTTCATTTCTTTATATTAATCATATTCATTAT
Source organism: Glaucomys volans (assembly GCA_020662805.1). Classification (NCBI taxonomy): domain Eukaryota; kingdom Metazoa; phylum Chordata; class Mammalia; order Rodentia; family Sciuridae; genus Glaucomys; species Glaucomys volans. The sequence goes on along the minus strand of JAJEJO010002239.1, from coordinate 311,783 downwards.
CTTTCAGGAAAATCTTCTTCTATTCAGTTTTACCTAACCCAGTTATTATTTACAATATGCTAATTATCCAAAAGAGACCTATGAGCCACATTTTATCCCTTTACCTTTTTTCCTAGTACTCCATCTGGTGCAACATAGGTGCCTTTTATGAAATATTCCCAAAATACATTTATTTTTATTGCATATTCAATTTTCTTACTTGCAAGTACAGGAGGTTTGGGGAAAGTAGTTTTGTTTGATTGCTTGTTTGTGTAAAATATCATAAACACTTTAACTTTGGAAATTGCACCATAAATTTTAATAGTAATCTTGACAGCACTTTGAATTTTGAACATCTTATGTCCTTGTGCTGTTAAACAATCAAAAGTGACAGTATTTTTAATAACTTAGAGATAATAAACTTGTCTGTATTTTTAAGCTTTATTCTACTCTGAAATTAAATAATAATAAATCAAAGTTTTCCAATTGGAAAAATGATAGATATTAATATAGGTTACATAGGAGTTCATTAACTTAATTTTGCCTATTAACAACAGAAAATTTAGTTATTATTTCATACTGAGCAATTTTTCCAAATTTACATTTTTCTAAATAATTATAAGGTATGCACAGTTTCAGAAATTAGCTAGAAAATTGTTTACTACAGAAAAAGAAATATCAACTTTTATTCCTGAATTCTCATGTTCAGTGATTCAAGTCCAGATAAAGTCTACACATAAGTGGAACTTAGAATTACAATTATTACTTTATTATTCTTTTAAGTTTGAGTTTTTTATTTTAAGGAAAACTTTGATTTTGAAGTGACCTGAATTTCTATTTGAAGCAATTAAATTCTTTTACTTATTAACTTAAAAATCATCATTGAACAATCCTATATTAAAATTACCATGTAGTTGTGCCAATTTTCTTCAACTACTAGTTCTTACAAATTCCAAACATTATTTTGATCTCTTTGGAAAATAATCATTTATACTAATATTAAAAATAATGGTATTGGTCACTTCATTTTTCATAAAAATGTTCTTTGGGTTGAATGTAAACATGATCACATTGTTGTAGAATGCCCTACCTTATTTTATTACCTCTAATCAATTTTAAGAATTTTATATCCTCAATATTTTAAATGTTTTCTCTAAAGAGATACAAAAATCAAAACCAGATGGCTGGGAATGCAGCTCAGTGCAGAATGAGTGCTTAGCATAAATGAAGCCTTGTGTTCAAACTCCAACACCAAAAAAAAGAAAAAAAATATGATGAATATTGGTATATTGATAGAAAATGTTAAAGAGATCATATTAATTCAATCTGCCAATCCATTGTCTTTTGATTGAACATTTTAGATCATTTACATTCAGTGTTATTACAGAGAGATGATTTTTATTTCCGACATTTTGATTTACTTATAATGTTTAATTCAACCTTGATTCACATTAAATTGACTATTCTCCTAGTGAGATTCATCCACATACTGTCTCTAATATTTATGTTTCAGTTCTGTGTGAAATGTTTCATTGGATATGTTTTATAGTTTTGGCTTGGTGGTTATGAATTCTATTAGTATCTCTTATCATGGAAGGGTTTTATTTCATCTTCAATTCTGAAGGATAGTTTTGCTAAGATGTTGCAATCTTGGCTGGCACCCATTATCTTTCACAGCATGGTATACATTATCTAATGCACGCCTAGCTTTTGGGATCTGGGTTGAGGAATCGGTAGAGATTCTAAATGACATACTTGCAAATGCTATCTGCCTTTTTCTCTTGAGGCTTTTAAAATTCTATCCTTATTGTAGGTATTTTGTGTTTTAACTTCTCTTGAGATGATCTGTTTTGATCTTGTCTATATGGGGTTCTAAATGCCTATTGCATTTGGATTCCCATCTCATTTCTATGGTTTGGAAATTTTTCAGAAGTTTTTTCATTGAAAAAGTTGTGCATTCCTTTAGTTTATATTTTGGTGCCTTCAATGCCAATAAATCTTAGATTGGGTCTCTTAATGTTATTCCAAATATCTTGAATATTCTGATCATGGTGTCTAAACTTCTTTTCTTTATTGTCAATTTTATTTTCACAATTATATTCTTTATTTTCAAGACCTGAGCATCTGTATTCTCTGTGGTCTAATCTATTTCAGTCTAACATTAAAATTATACAGTGATGATAAAGATAATTTTGAGTCTTTTTTAAGACTTAGTCTGTTTGGAGAATTGTTTCTCGATTTGTATTTAAAGTAATATTATTTATCCAAGGAAACAAAATGCATGAAGTTAGAGGAAATAACCAAGTATCAGGGGAAGTTTATTAGAAGGAAATGAAAAATGTATAAGAATAATTAAAAATAGTGGAGATGGAGGAAGAATTGACTTTCAATATAACTTTTTATAGTTAAAATATTTAAATAAATGTCTTAATTTGGAATCCATTATACAACTATACACATGTATAAATACACATATATTTGAAATTTATCCAATATGTATTCTTTACTGGCTTGGATTTTGATGTTTAAATTTTGTAAACCAAGGCTATTTAAAATGGAATGTATTCTGTATTCATTGTCTGAATTTTTATAATTAACATAGAAACAAGTTATTTGTGGGTGTGTAATATCATTGAGCATCTGTCCATACTAAAATCAGTGGCTACCACAAGGAATTAATGAGAAAGGACTAAAATGAAGTTCTTCTCTATTTCTGGTAAATGTGTAGAAATTGGCCGTTGATTCCCCATTAATGTAATAATATCAAACACAGCAAATTTTAAATATTTGAAATTTTGACAATATTTTCAAATTTGGTACTTTGCATATCCTTAATAAAATAATAACATTATGATATAAAATTATAAGTCCATTATATCACCACCAATAGCCTTAATAGGGTCAAGTTGGCAGAGACAGTGAATCCTTATTGATGACATGTCATGGTCATTCTTTAAGATTTTTCTATTCTGTTTGAAGGGTTGGTGTACATTGGCTGTAATTGATTTACAGAAAGACCTTCAATCTGAACATTCGTGTTGTTTACAAATTACTCAGGTAAGGTATTTTGCTATTGCAGCCTTAGTGAACCAAAAATAAGGCAATTGGACTAATTCCATACTTGAGATTTTATTTAAGATAATTTACTCTCTACTTTTGATGCTCTTCTTATTCAGTGACAAAGAAAACTGGAAATTATGTGCACTTAAATAAAAATGTGTAGAATATTTTGTCTTTTTCTTTCTCATTTTACAGAATGATGTAATATTCTAGCCCAGAGGAATTATATGATCTCTGCTGGGGGTTCCAATTTGAATGCTATCTGTTCTTGAATCTCAGGAACTATTAGATCATATTGAATTTTATGAAGTTAAATTTTCTTCCTTTAAGAAAATATATGTATTAGTTTTGTTTTTCTGGGATTTAAAAAGCACTTTTAAAAAATCCAATCTCTTTGGCCTCTTCAGGGTTTATTTTGTACAAGCTGCTCACTAGAGTAGTCTGAATCTTAAAGGCTATCTAGTCTCCACATCCATGGCAGATATTTCTGAACATCCACTAGAGTAAGTGATTCCCAGCAAACAACAAATAGCAGCAAAAAGAAAAGGTTCACTTCTACAGAAACAGGATATTGTTGTTTTATTTGTAAGTCTCAAAAATTTGGCAGGCCTTCAAATAGTTCCAGAGGTATGCTTTGCCAATTTGTTTTCATATATTGGCAGGAGGCCATAGTTATTATCTTTGCTATGTGAGCAATGTACCAATTCCACCTCTTTATAGAATACGTCACTACACATTTTAGGACAACATAAAGCTAAAATAAGATATGGCCTCAGTCCTTTACAGTATGGCATGCCACACACTGTATTCACATATGATGTGAGAAAATTACTGAACCCAACATTAAGATATTTGCATGTGATTTAGAAATCAATTTAGTCAGTAAATGAATTTGAAGTGGCTTTGAAGTCAATAAATACTTCCTGACTACCTCCTGAGGATAAGACACTGAAACCAACTCATCTGGGTTCAGTTGGTAAATATTAACTAACATGAGTTTTGTTGGTCAGATTAGATTAGAATATATGGATCTTTGCATTAAATGCACTTCCAAATACATTTTCTTAGATAGCTTTACTATTTGAGAGAACTGCATCTACATTGTTTTTTTCTCTTAATGTTTCTTAGCCATCCATTCATCATTCCTTTTCCCTCTATTCATTCTCTAAAATTCCCAGAATCAGATATCCTTTTCATTCTTGGCTACTCAGTTCGATAACACTCTACATCCAGTTTAATCAAAGACATTTAAAATATGGTATAATTTGGCTCTTAAATCCTAGGAATTCCCCCTTAATTTTAAAATAACAAGACAGTTATGTTCATTGCTGAAAATCAATATCTCAAAAACAGGACAGCAGCCTTTCTAATTTAAGTCCTTGCTCCTTGTGACAGTTTAGAATGTTTTACCTTTTAAAGTGTGAAGCTAGATATGGGCTAATCTGTGTTCCATGAAGCTGTTGTCAGGTACAAGACAGTAAAATTGTTAGGATACCGAAGTAATTAACCACTACATTAGGTCTTGGGAGGCTATGGTGCATAGAAGGCTCACATGCATTTGTGAACAGAATTGAGTCTGCAGCTGCTCGCTAGCATCCCATACAAAATTCACTCAGTGTCTTGAAAGATTAGGATGGGGTACATGCATCTGGGTGAATGCTTCTGAAAAATAATTCACATTCACTGGTCTCCCAAAATCCAGAGAGCCTGATTTTGCACAACGATCTTTTGAGTGGCAGTACTTGAACTTCCCATTCTAGTACTAATGATTAATGTATAAGAGTAGCACAGTTTAATATTGTTTTTTTCTCCCTCAAGCTTCTTGGATCCTGATTTCAGTAACTGATTTAACATATAAATTGGCCTAAACTTGGCAAAAATCAAGAATATTTAACAGGGCACAGATGGTGCAGCAGAAAGCAATATCCAGAGATTTGGGTGACTGGAGTGCTCTCTAACCCTCGACCAGCTGCTTTAGCTCAAGTGTGAATAAAGACCTTTTAAGAATCAATGAAAATTTCTTATGTTGTGCCTAAGTATTGCCCACCCAACCAAATTGACACCAAAAGCAGAAACAACCATATGGTTATAAGTGTATTAGAGAAAAGTGGGTTGCAGCTTGATGCTTAAGATTAAGCCTGCTAGTGTAGCACTGATGATTACACACTGCAAATTTCAGAAAAGCATCTTATATGAAGAAAATACACTCAGTTCTGCCACTCTTTTCTTTCTCTTAGTTTTCTGCTTCAAGTATACAAGAAAGAAAAGCAACCATTTCATAAGGTCAGAGAATAATGAAGAAGATATTACACAGTTTCCCTAAGGAATAAAACAAAACCACTATCAAAAATTTTAATATATTTCAGTTCTGATACAATGTGAACTGAATAGCTAATTTTTTCATTGACTAGAAGTGCTCTGTATGACTTGTCAATTTGCAGAAAATGATCACTGATTGTACAAGCTGATTATACTTAATATGTGAACTTTGATACCTTTTCATGTAGTTGGAGACCTCTAGCAACAGCATTTATTTTCAGAAGGTAGAATTAAGTAAATTGATTATTTCTATGTAAGAATGCATCAAAAGTCCAAATGATTGTGTTCTTTATAGAATGTGCTTTTAGCCTAGATTTTACAACTTTGAAATTCAACTCAGGATTTTGTATTCTTCATGATTGTTTTTTGATAATCAAAAAGAGTAAGCAAATAGAATTTGCTAAAGAAGTAGGAAATTTAAAAAGCATTGCTTGCAAGAAAATAGATAATATGACTAATATGCAAAGAGATTTATGAAAATATATCAGCACCCACCAGTAAAATATTTCACTACAATAATAAATTTTTCTTAAGAACCAAGTACTTTAAGTTACACTCTTGCCATCATAATTGGACACCCCAGTGATTTATCATAGGTATGCAATTATAAGGATCTTTTATTTTGCTATCTTTGAATTTTTTTCATCTAAGTTATCCCAGTCTGATTTAGATTAGTCTACATATTATCCACCAAAGTAAAATATGGACATATTTGACACAATTATTTTCTGCTCCAAATGAAATTCTTTCAATTGAATGTTCTATTTGAATCTCATAATGAAGTACTTATAGGAGCCTTAACTTTATGTTGACTAGTATAAGATAAAGTTTCAGAAATTTGGAATCAGGTTAAATTTGCCAATGACAGATCTTTGAATGTTTCATGTGGAACCTTCAAATGAATTCTTTTACAAGTACCCAGAAATGTCCAATAAAGAAATATTTGGGGTTTGAGGTGGATAAAAGGATTTAAGTAACAAAATAACCAAGCTCAAACTACAAGTTTTAAGGAAATTTAAGTTAGAAATTAGTTAACTAAATAAAAGGTTATTTAGGAGGACAAAGAGCGGAGCTAGAAGACCTATATGTGAAATTGTCATCTAGGATGCTGCTTAATTTTTACAATTAAATTGTTTTTTTAAAGATATGGAATAAGTCTGTCACAAACCACATTGCCAGAGAGGAAGACTGTGTTCCTTGAGAAAGAATGTTGCATTGTACTTTGTATGCTTATACCTAATGGGAAAAGAGGAATATCTAGAAGTTGAAGCTTGTTATATGAAGAATCTGAGCTGGCACTGATACCAAACATCCTGAATTGCTAGCCTGGCCTCCTTGTTAGAGAGGACTTCTGAGGACCAGGAAATACACACTGTTCTGGCACAAATGTTTTAGAATTGGATGCAATTAGCTGACAAATTAATTTTTGCTTTTTTACATGGTACTTTGAGATCTAAGTAGAATGGAAACTTTTAGATGGTAGTAGAATACTCACAGTAGTTTCTTGACCTTAGATATTTAAAAAAGCCACAATGAAGCCCTTAAAAGTAGTCCTCATCTCCTCCATCTCAAGTTAGTAAATCACAAGTAATACCTCATCCTGTGAGAAATGTTGAAATTTCAATGTCATTTGTGTCTTTAAGGTGCATAATTTGTTGAAACCCATTATATTTCTTTATTTTTGCATATTTGTCAGCTTCCTCCTATAAAAATGGTGTGGTCAAAAAGGAAAAGTAGTAAAATCAGCAATACAAGATCTCTAGTTACCTTTGCTTTGGTAAATATAGCAGTGTCTTTGCTGGAAGCATCTGTATATACTCCAGTTCTTGACAGGTGATCAGATGATAACATGGTTGCAATTTAGATTATGTTTCAAAAATCTGGGAGTTATTGGTAATTTGTGCTCACTAGAAATGAAAAATAAGTCAAATGTGGATTTGCTTTTGTTGCCTGGAATGGGTTTACCAGTTGCAATGTCTGGGGACTTGCAGAACCTTGCCTTTTGATATGGAAGTTCACACAATCTTACCTTATGTCATCATACTTATTTAATGGCAAAGGGCGGGTCATAAGGTATATAAATCATGAATTCACTATTCCTACTATGCATCACTAGAAGCAGCTAGACTAAGGGAATGATAGAATGGATATTGTAGTCTCAGCAAAGTTGCCATCTCAGAGATTGGGAGTCTGTCAGAGCTGTTGTAAACACTGAGCCAAAGTCAGTTTTATGTTTCAACTACACAAGATATGCTTGAGGGAAATGGAAATAGGATTAGTTTCCCTCTTCCCCACACTGACTCTCTTAATAAATGTATGATTTCCATCCTTGTTTCTCTAAGTGCTAATTACAGAAATTCTGATTTCTCGAAGGAACACAGTGAAAATTACCCTAAAGTGAGAGTTTTTCTTTGATTCACTTTTCATGTTACAAATGGGGATATCAGCAAGAGGAGAAATGAGTTATAATAGCAAACCGGGTAATAGGTTATTATAGGAAGCTGAGTATGATGTTTTACTAAAGTAACTGTGTATATGTTAGAATTTAAGTCTTACTGGGAAATATCTTGGCTTGGTGTCTCATGCTCAGTGAGCACACTCTTCAATTTTTTTTTTTTCCCCTTTTTTGGAAACTAGGGATTGAACTCTAGGACACTTAACAAATAAGGAACATCCCTAGCCCTTTTTATTTTTATTTTTTTATTTTTATTTTTTTTTGAGACAGGGGTCTCAATAAACGCATACTTTACACAACTGTTGCCTGACCAAGATCAAGAAAAAAGCATTGTCTCAGACCCTTCTGGAATGAAAATCTGGGTAACTTAATTAGGTAGGAACAACAGACTAGCTCAAACATTGACCCAATGTGAGGGAAATCTCTGAAAGGTGGTGGAGGAAGGAGATGAAGAAAATAAATTGCACATTCAGAACCAGCTGTAGCAGGACATTGAAAACCCAATCACAGAGGAGACTTAACATGAGGCACAAATATATTCCAAGAGTAAGGGAGTATCTGTTCTAGACGATTCTTATGTTCTATCTTAATTTCTCACACTTAATTCTGAATGTTCTTGCATCTATTATGGGGAATTCCACATAGGACAGAATAAAAGTAAAAATTAAAAAAATTTAAATTTAATTTGTATTTATTTTAATTTTAATTAAAATAAAAAATAGAAACTAATTTTATTATGAATGCAGATGCAAAAATTCTGTGTATGACTTTAAAAAAATTATAAAATACATTATCACAAAAAATTAATTCAAGAAATTTGATATTTTGATATATAATTAAAAATATCCAAATATTGACCTGTAAACACAAAGGAAATAAAGAGATAATTTTTTCATATTCCTAAATAAGTAAGTAAAAATACAGGCAGACTAAGAGAAATTGAAGGTAAAAAGAAATCGTGACATTTCACTTAAAAAAATAAAAATGAAATGTATACAAATGAAAATATTTGGGATTTCAAGATTTATAATAGTACTAGTAAAAACTAGATTTTTAAATCAACAATTGAATTTGTAAACACTAAAAAATGATGAACAAGTTTACAAGTTTATGTGAAAACAGTTCTCTTACATACTATTGATTTTTTTTTAAATTACTGCAATTTTAAGACCTATTTGCCAATATTCACATTACTTTTAATTAAGCAATCCTATATGTAGGAATTTATCTTGTATAATCACTAGTGGTGGAAAACAGTATAGGAGAAATAAAAAATTTTATGCAAAAGAGATTACAGTTGTGTACAAATTAGAACCACTAGTAGAAGTTAGCTGAAGTATGAAGTTTTGCATATCTATGACAGAGTTAGTTTTATCTATAAAAAGTTAAGTAAAATAAGCTAGACACAGAATGACAAATGCCACATAGTCTTATTTATTTGAGAAAATTAAAGAACTGGTCTCATAGAAGAACTGAGAATAGTTATCTCTCAAGCCTGGAAACTGTAGCACAGAGGGATGATAGAAAGAAGTTAGATAGGGCTCCAACATAATAGTAAACAAAAAGGATTAGTTCTGGTTTTCTATAACATAGTAGGGTAACTATTGGTTACAACAATCTACAGTATTTTTCAAACAACTGGCTGAATATGAAAGTTCCCAACACATAGAAATGACTAATGTTTGAGGAGAGGAAAGAAATTATTGCCTTCATTTGGGCATTATATATTACATACATGTATTGAATTAATTTACTGTACTTCATAAAGATATACAAATATTATGTCTCAAAAAGAAAATCAAGAAATATTTAAAAAGAAAAGTCAGATTTAAAATGTATCTACTGTATAATTATAATTATGAACAAATTATTTCATATAAATATGAAAAACTAGTAATAAACTATGAAAATTATAAAACGTTTTTGTCACAGAGATATTGAGATATGTTGTCTCCATTATAACATATAATTTGATGTCATATTTTATGGAACCAAATATGCATTTGTTTTTATTGAACTATGTTGTTTAACACAGAAATAAGTAAATAATTAAAACACAAAGCTCCGATATGAGCACTGTAATTATTAAAGCTCAAATATTAGTACTGTGAATTACAAATTGTGCCTTTATGTTGAAAGACAAATCAAACTATTTCCAATATGTAGACTAAGGACAAAAATTTCCCATGAAATGAAGAGAAGTATTTAAAAGTAATTCAACTATTACATTATGAAAGAGGATGTATTCAGGAAAAATAATCCTATTATTATTCATTATTTTTGTGCAGACATTCATCCATATGGGTAATAATGGTTTAATGAAACCAAGTTTCTTCACTCAAGGGCTATTTCCTCACTGCTTGACATAGGGTATGAGGTCATCTGCCCAGAATACCCTCCAGATTTCCTTTCTGCCCTCTGATTCAGAAATTCTCTCATGTTCCAAGAATATTTATATTTCAGAGTTCAGTAATTCACATACAAAATACCCTGAGGAGCTGTCAAATGTGTTTCTCTTAAGGGAGGACAATTCTGTTAACTACATTTTCCAATTATATTTTCATTTATAATTGGATTAGGAAATTAACCCAGGAAATGGTCTAAAGGGAAAATTTCAAAACCAATAATAACTTATCCTATATCTGTTTCTATTTTTAGGATTTCCTTACAGTAAAGTTGAGGGAACCAGAGGTAGGTAACCTTTTTGTTTCCTATTTTAGTATCTGAAGAATTACTTTTTTTCACACCTTGGAGGCCAAAAATACTAATTTCTTCTCTTATATTAGAAATGTGCATGTGTTGTGGTTTGTACTGGAGGTGTTCACCAAAAGCTCCAATATCAATTCAGAATATTCAGAGGTAAAATATTAGAGTATGAGTGCTGTAACCTCATCAGTTCATTCTAGTTTGAATGGACTAACAAGGGTAACTGTAGGTGGATGGGGCATGGCTCAAGGAGGTGGGTCTCTGGGTTTGTGCCGTGGTAGGTTCTTAAGCCCCCTGGCCTCTTCTTCTTCCTCTGTTTCTGTTGCTTGGTTGCCATTAATGGAGAAACTTCCCTCTGCCACGCCCTTCCACCATGGTATTTTGCCTCATCGTGGACCCAGGGCAAGGTAGGTAGCTGACCATGGATTGAAACTCTGAAACCATTAGCCCCAAATAAATTCTTCCTCCTTGAAGTTTCTTGTGTTGGGTATTTTTGTCACATCAACAAAAAGCTAACTAACAGAGAATGTAATGATTATTCACTTTTTTTTAAGTTTAAAGGCAGAGTTTTATTTGGTTTCCATAGAAAAAAATAAGACAAAAATGTGTTTTGAGTAAGGACACATAGAAATGAGACTCTTTCCTCATAAAACCCATCATGGCCAAAGTCAAATAAGCATATGTATCAAGAAGGAGAAATCCATTAGAGACAAACTGTAGAAGCACTTAGAGAGAAAAACAAAACGAGGGATTGGGTTGACTTGGATGTATATGGACTACTAACTTGAAGAGTAGCTTACATGAAAGATTATTCAAATAATGAAATCATTCAATAAATACTCACTTTTTAGCTGAAAATGTAAAGCCACCTACTCAAATTGACACATTACTTAGTAAGTTTCCATCCCCAAATGGAAACTTCACTGTTCTATTTAGTTAATGGATGGTAACTTGATTATTATTGAGCCAAAGAAAGTAATCCCAAATGATAACTGTACATTTAGGATTAATGTACAGTTAATACTATGTATACCACATCCAAACAAGGTCTGAAAAATCAGCCTTTGTTATGTATTTTCAGAAAAAAATATAGTAAAAAATAAATGCAATTAATGGTAATTAAGGGAAAACTGGGTCAAATGGTGGTTCCATTCCACTACTTTGCATTCCCACCTTTTTCCCACAGCTTCACTAACACTTATTGCTGCTTGTGTTCTTGATAATGGCCATTCTAACTGGAGTGAGATGAGATCTTAGAGTAGTTTTGATTTATATTTCTCTAATTGCTAGAGATGTTGAACATTTTTTCATATATTTGTTGATTGATTATATATCTTCTTCCACCCCTTGGTTTATACCCAAAGGAATTAAAATCAACATACTACAGTGATGCAGCCTCATCAATATTTATAGCAGCTCTACTCACAATAGCTAAACTATGGAACCAACCTAGGTGCCTAGGTGCCCTTCAACAGATGAATGGATAAATATATATAAATTTGTATATGTACACATACACACACACACATATATATATACACACAATATTACTCAGTTTTAAAGAAGAATGAAATTATGGCATTTGCCAGTAAATGGATGAAGTTGGAGAATAAGTCTAATAAGCCAAACCAAAAAATCCAAACCAAATGTTTTCTCTGATATGTGGATACTAATTCACAATAAGGAAGTGCAGCCACTAGGGAGGAATGGAGTTACTTTATATTAGGTAGAGGGGAGTGAAGGGAGAGGAAAGGATATGGGGGTAGGAAAGAGTAGAGTAAAACAGACATTATTACCTAATGTACATATATAACTGAATGACCGATGCGATCCTACAATATCACATTGTACAATCAGAAAAATGTGAAAATACTCTCCATTTATACATGATTTATCAAATGTATAAATGCATTCTACTGTCATGTATAGCTAATTAGAACAAATAAAAAATTAATAATAAAAATAATAGTGATTAGGGGATTGGTGGTGTAGCTCAATGGTAGAGCGCTAGACAAGCATGGTCTAGGCCATGAGTTCAATCCTCAGTGCCACCACATGCACACACACATTTTAATAAAAAAAGTAATTAAAGGAAATTTTCATGTTCCTGATGATTGGTAATGAAGAACATCACATCCATGTTGGATATTTATATTTGTTCTTTGTAGAAATATCTATTAAAATCATTTGTTTCTTTTAAATTTTTTTCTATTTGAAGAAGTTTCTTATATATATTTATATATTTATATCTTATCAGATGAACGATATTCAAATTTTTTCCCACTCCCTGGTTGCCTTTACACTGTTTATTGTTCACTATACAGAAACTTTCTAAATTGAAGCAATTCCCCTCATCTATTTTTGCTTTAGTTGTGTTTTGGTGTCAAATCCAAACAACTATTGCCAAGAACAATGATATGAAGTTTTTTCCGTATTTTTTCCTAGGAGTTTTATAGTTTGAGGTCTGACATTGGGATATTAAATCCCAAGTTTTCAATCCTGCAAACATAATAATTATTTCCAAATTACTATAAGTGGCATATTTGTTGCTCAATTTAAATTTACATAGGTGTTCTACATTTGGGAATGTGAGACAAAATAAATGTCTATTTTGAGTTGATTTGTATTTATGTTCTAAGATAAGAGTCCAAACACATTTTGTATGCAGATAACCCCTTTTCCCTATACCATGTGTGGAAGGGAGTACTTTTCCACCATTTTAGTCATCTTTGTCAAAATCAGTTGACCATACATATTTGGGTTAATGAACTTCTTGATCTTTATTTTGTTTCATTGGTCATTGTCTATCTTTGTGGTAGTTATCATACTGTTTTAATTACTGTAGTTTGGTAATATATTCTGAAGTGTCATATCTCAAGTTGTGTTTTTCTTTCTCAAAATAATTTGGTCTATTTGGAATCTTTTGTCAAAGTTCTGAATTTTAGATTTTTTTATTTCCTATTGCTGTAAAAATCAAAAAATACATTGGGATTTTGATAGGGTTTGTCATGAATCAGAAATTAAATTTGAGGCTGCAAGCATTTTAACAGTATTATTTCTTCCAATTTATGGGTACAGGATCACTTTTTATTTATTTGTGCCTTTTGAAATTGCATTTTTCAATGTTTTGTAACTTTCAGTTTAAAAAATGTTCATATAGTTTATTTCTGTGTATTTTATCCTTTTTGATGAGACTGTGAATATTGTTTTTTCCTTAAATTCCTTCTCAGTTCACTATTAGTGTGTACAAATATTGTAATTTGATATTGCATCCTCCAACTTTACTCATTGAATGATTTCCCACAGTTTTATTGTGGAATGTTTGGAGTTTCTGCAAACAAAATCATGTTAACTGTAAGCAGAAATATTTTTGCTAGTTCCTTTTGATTTTGGAAGTCTTTTATCATGTTTTCTTCTTTAATTGCTCTGGATAGCTCTTCCAGTAATGTGTCCGCAAGAGTGGGTATAACTGTTTTGTTTCTTACATGAGAGGAAAGACATTTTTTGTCACAACTGGATATGCTGTTTTCTGTGGATTTACATATATAGTCATTGTTAATAAAATTTTGCTCCTTTTGTACTTCGTTGGTTTTTATTGTTTTATTTTATCTTGGTACACTGAATTTCATCAAATGCTTTTCAGCATCAATTAAGATGATTGTCTTTATCTTTCATATTGTTAGTAAGATATGTCACATTTACTTATTTGAATATGCTAAACTGTCCTTATGTTCCAAGAATGAATCTCACTTAGTCATGGTGTATGTTTCTTATAATGTGTTGCTAAATTTTGTTTGCCCCTATTTTGATGAGGGTATTTTCATCAATGATCTTCAAGATTATCAGCCAACAGTTTTCTTCTATTGTAGTTTCCATTGAATGAGGATATTTTTGGACTCAGAAGATTAGTTTGAAAGTGTTCTCCAAAATTTTGGAGCATGAAAATGTTTGGTAGAATTAGTTTATGAAGCCATACGGACTTTGGTTTTTCCTTTCAAGATATTTTTTGATTGTCAATTCAATTTTCTTTACAATATAGAGGTTTGTTTACATTTTCTCTTCCTTAGGATTACATCTGGTGCTGGAGGCTATATGTTTCTAAGAAATGTGTTTATTTCTTCTAGATTACATGTTGGCAAGTAGTTGGCATGTACATGTTTATAATGGTCCATTATAATTTGTATTTTTTGTATTTTTGGCATAAATTGAATACCTTTTATTTCTGATTTCATTTTCAATATGTCTTTTTTTTAGTATACCTAAAGGTTTTGGTGACTTTAAAATTATTTTTCATAAAGCCTACTCATATTTGGTGATTTTAAAATTATTTTTCTGTTCTCCATGTGTTTTATTAAACTTTTCTTTTCTGCCTCATACTGGTTTTGATTTTTTTTTTATTTTTCTAATTCTTTAGTGTGTAAAGTTATACTATTTATTTGATGCCTTTCTCCTCTTTTAGTATAAGTATTTATCAGCAAATTCCCTCTTAGTGGTGCTTTTAGAGCATCCCATGTTTTTTATATTGCATTTTTATTTCAAAAACTTGTGATCTAATGTGATTGATTCTAAAGAACGATAAATGTGCTTTGAGAAGAAGATATGCTTTTTGCTATTAGATGTCATATTTTGTATGTATTGGTTAGGTCCACTTGGCCTTTGTTGCTGTTCAAGTCCAACTTTTTCTTATTGTCTGTGTGAATGTTCTATTATTGAAAATAAGGGTATGAGAGTCTCCTACTAATATTGGATTTCTGTCTATTTTTCCCTTCAGTTGTGTCAGTGTTTATTTTTATATTCGAGTTATCTGATTTGGGGTGCAAATGTATTTATAATCATTATACTTTCCTGGAGATTTGACCTTTTTGTCATTATATAAGATCCTTGTTTTTTTTTTTCTCTCTTTTGACAGTTTTTCTCTTAAAATCTATATTGTACATACTAGTTACTGCTTTTCCTTTTTACTCATCATATGCATGTGCAAGACCTTTGGTTTTAGCCTATGAATGACCTTAATCTAAAAGCAGTTCCTTGAGTAAGGATGTAGTCGGATCATTTCATTTTGTTATCTATTTTTCTAATTTGTTCAGCTATGGATTCTGATTGAGGGATTTAATCCATTTTCAGCTAAAGTAATTATCCATATGAAGAGACTTACAAGTGAAATTATGTTAATTGCTTTATGCGTATCATCTGGTCCTTTTATCCTTCTTTTTCTCTCTGGCCTGTCTTTTTTATATTTCCTTGGGTTCCCCTTCTTTCCTAATTGATATGTTTTGATTCCTTTCTCTTTTTCTTCTGCATATAATTTAAAAATGTTTAAAAACATTTTCTTTTAAAAATAAACCAGGGTGTTGGCTCACTAGTCAGGCCACAACTAATACTCAAATTTTAGTAAGTAAAGAGGGGAGTAAAACAGACTATTCAGCTTCAGAGACCAGTGAGAGTATGCATTAACCTTCATTTTACCAGTGGCTAAATCAGTAACAGCATAATTAGGATTAACATTTTTAAAGAGCAGAATATCCAAGGGATCAATATTTCCATCCTTGCAGGAAAATGTCATCATGAAAGAAAATTTATAAGGTGACCAGAGGGAACAGAGTGGATAGAAATTCAAAACTACCCATTCCAAGGTTTTGGAGCATACACGTGTGACTTATGTTTTTGAGATCCACCATCTAAACCACTATGTTCTTCATGAATAGTTCATTCCTTTTAATCCCAGTAACTAGAAGAGTGCTAATAAGCTGAGTTGTATTTTAGATATAATTTATTATACAAAAGGAGAAAAATTATTATGAATCTAAATACATTTCACTGATTGTAATTTTTTGATATATGTCAATTCTAAGAAGAACACTAATCATGATTATTAATTAATTCATGAAACAAGTACGTTTCTGTGGACTGCAGCTGCAGCTGTGTATGTGATTCCCTTAGTAGGCTCTCCACATTGCTCTCTCCTGTGTGTTCTCCTAGATATTTACGTAGTTCCATTCTCTTATCTTCTTCAGATTTCTTAGATTCTAACTTCTCTGTAAGGCTCTTCTTTTTAATGAATAAAATTTTAATTCCACTTCTCAATAATGTCAACTGTTACTACTTTTTTACTTGTCATTTTTTGACATGCATTTCATATTTTTCTACATATTAGACATTTCCCACATTAAAACATAAAATCACAAGTTGTGGATTTTTATAGACTTTGTTTAATCCCAGTGTCCTGAAAGAATATTTAGCTCAGAATAGGCGATTTAAGTAAATGTTTGTGGATTGAATAAGTGAATTATAAGATGACCTAGAAATATACTGTATTTGTAAATATAAACTGTGGCCTTGAGGTACTACAAAATTCAAGGTCCATGCATAAAGTAATATTTTCAAAAAAAAAAGAGACAGAATAACCTAAGATGTAGGTTGACAATACTAAGAAGTGTTTTGTCAAGGAGGCAAAGGAAAGAGATTATTTTTAAGAAGACAGTGCTCAATTGAGTCAAGAAGTAAAATTTGTCAAGAAAGAAGATTCATGAAATGTCATGTGTGATTTTGTGACATGGACATCACTAGACAAATTCAATGAGAGCTATGCATGAAAGTGGGTATTAAGGTGATTGTTATGGTTTGGATGTGAGGTATCCCCCAAAAAGCTCACATATGATACAATGCAGAAAGTTTCAGAGGAGAAATGATTGGGTTGTAAAAGTCTTAACCCAATCAGTGAATTAATCCCTGATGGGATTAATTGAAGTGTAGGGTGTGGCTGGAGGAGATTGGAATTGGGGCACGACTTTGGGGTTATATTTTGTATCTGGAGAGTTGAGTCTCTCTCTCTCTCTGCTTCCTGATGATACAAGCTGCTTCCCTCTGCCACACTCCTCTGCCATGATGCTCTGAATCACCTTCAGCCCGGAGGACTTGGAGCCAGTCTTCTGTAGATTAGGACCTCTGAAACTGTGAGCCCTCAAATAAAACTTTCCTCCTCTATAATTGTGCTGGTCAGCTCATGTAGTCACATAAGCAAAATAGCTGACTAAAACACTGATTGAATTAGATTTTTGAACAAACAAGAGCTAAAGAAATGGAGGCTTATGTTCCAAAGAATAGCACTTGAGAGTGGGATTTATTTTTAACATATGTCTCTCATGTGACAGTATTTGTTTTATAGAAGGAAGACTAAATTAGATAATAGATGTATGTATAAGAGAGAAAAGAAATCAGTAGAATAATTCTTTGAATGGGACTTAAATAATGTGGAAAACTCTGTTGGTTGCCTATCCAACCTCAATGATATCTCTGTAGACTGAGCTTCCCAATTTGTTTTTTTCAGCATAACAATGTGCCTAGTTACTTTCACTCTACTACTTTTTCTGGAGGGATGGGTACTGGGGATTGAACTCAGGGACACTTGATCACTGAGCCACATCCCCAGCCCTGTTTTGCATTTTATTTAGAGACAGGGTCTCACTGAGTTGCTTAGCATCTCGCTTTTGCTGCAGCAGGCTTTGAACTTGCCTCCTGAGCCTCTGGGATTACAGGCCATGCAACACCCACCCTGCCCGCTCTACTACTTTTGATTTTGTTTCCTCATTACCTTTTACCTTTTTTACCCATGGTCTTTACATTTTTTTCCAAAATGCATCTCACTCTGAGTCCTTCCTTATAATCTTTCTTCAGATATATATTTTTTCTTCCATTTTCTATCAGTAATTTCACTATATTTTTTATCCAAATGGAAACTTTAATTTCCTTTTAGGATCTTCTAAAGTTATTTTATTAGCAAAAAAAAAAAAAAAATTGATTCAATTGAGTTGCCTAAGATTATAATACTAACTATTGTATACTACATAAACATGATTTTAGTTAGCACTTCCACTTCCTACATAGTCCTTTCCTTTATAAATTAAGAATCTATTTATTTTAAAAGCTCTAATTTTAATTTTTAAATAATTTTAAATAATTTTATTTAAATTATTTTAAATTACCTAATTTCTCTTTTTAGCTGACACATAATAATTATGGGGTACAGTGTGACAACTTTATAACATATATAATCTGTAACAATAAAATCAAGGATAGTGTTTCCATCTCTTCTTCATTTCTTTCTGTTTGGAGCCTTTGGATTTATCCCAGTTCTTCATAAAATAAATGATAGACTGTTGTGAACTATATTCACTTCCATTCAGTGGATTTATCTTCCTCATAACTACCATATTCAGTATGTATTCAGTGCATTTTGACATTTATTAAGGACTAAATATATGAAAGTTTCAGGGATAGGTAATAAGATAGACAAACGTGAATGAAATAAAATCTCTCTTAAATTGTCATTATTATAGGTACAGGTCACATGCCTGTAAAAGTAGTCATTTCACATGACAGAAAGTGACTTCAGGCGTAAGCATTCTGTGCGTTCAGAGAGGTACAGAATTATTTATGATCAGATGATCTGCTTAGGAATGATTAAGCATTCAAAAAGGTAATAATTTTGCTCACATGAAAAAAATGGGGACAACGTTGAAGAGAAGAGCAGACAAAAAAAAAAAAATAGGAGAAAGAAGGGGTGGAAAAGGAGGAGGAGCAAATTACAATTCCAAGAGATAAAACAATCCAAAATAAGATAAAGATAAAAGAAAATCACCATATTCATAGTCAAGGGAGAAAATGGTATTTCTAGGCAATAAGAAGCAGATGGGGCTGAACCATAGAGGTTAGGGAGTAGAGGGAGAGACAGAGAGAGTGATAGAGACAGAAAGAGAGAGACTTGGGAATATGTTGAAAGTACTATTACAAAATTTGATAGGTGTCAAGAATGGCTGTCTTGCAGGTTTGCAAAAATGGAGGAAGCCATTGTTATGAGAGTTCCAGACAAAGTATACATCCTTTAGGCCTACTTTCAGAAACTTAATTATTGGATGGTGATTTTAATTTTGAAATATATTCATACATTATATTCTATGACAAGATTATTATGATAGGCAATATTAGAAATAAAATGCAAACATGATTTATAAACCTTTCTCTCATTCTATAAAAAATGGAATACTTACAAATATGGTTCTTGCATTTAATGTTCAAAAGTTTATTGCTTTTATTTGTATATGAGCAGAGATGAACTAAATGCATTCACTTGGATAGCATTCATTATTCACCCACTTAGTGCTATGCCTATCATATTAGGTATGCTAATTTATACAATTAACCTTATATAATTGGTTTAAAGACCTTGTCTAACAGGGCAATCTATTAGTTCCTTGATGGGATAAATAAAGAAGTCTCAAATCTGAACTAATTTCTTAGAACACTCATTATCACAATATATATTTTCCTTTTGGTTTTCTATTTTTCTCTTCACTGACATTTGAAGTTATTATTTAAAGTAAGTAAATCCTCACAGTATTGTTCTGAATTCCCCAAAGAAAGTTTATTTCTGCCTCATTTGGTATATAGCTCATATTATTCAAGAAGAGCAAGTAATGAAAAATCATTATTCAAGATAAAAACTGGATTAATTCAATCTCTTCTCAATTAAAATCAAAAATTCAATTAAGCTTTCAGGAAAAGAAAAATCCTACAATAGTAAAGCAGTACATATTTGTGTGTTAGAATTAAGGCACCATATGCAATTTTTGTGCTTCATTGCTCAACACATGCTGATGGAGACAAAAGGGTTAGTGAAAGGCATTAACCAGGTAATAGGTTCAGGAAACACTGGCCTAGTGACAGACTGCTAGATCTATCGGCTCAGCACAATAAAGCATTGTGTTCTAAAATAGAGCCAAAGCAATCGACATGGGCCAGCTAAATTATAATTTTTAATTTTAGTCACAGATGATTTCTGTAAAATCATCCCATAGGTATTTGAGACTCCACACATGCAAAGCACAACTCATTATCTCTTTTCTGAAAAAGAAAAAAAAAATCCTTCCTGGTGTGTTACATCCTCCTGGAAGAGGGAAAATTTTAAGCTGGAAACTTTGAAAGTCTAGGAAATTTTCAAGCTGTCGCATTACTACATTAACCTCGTCATATATTTCAGTTATGTTATGTAGTTATGCTACTCAAAACTAGGCTGCCTCATGTTGTTGTTTGTTCTGTTCTATTCTGTGCATGCTTTAATCTGGTATCTCTTCTCATTTTCATCCCTCCATTTCTAATCTGCCTTAAATTGAACCAAAAGTTATAATTTAGCTTAAAGTAATCTTCATGTCCATGCTTTCCTAACCTCTCTTCTTGAAATGTCCCCTAACACAAATTTAATTATTTTCCTCCTGCCCAAAAGGAGCACTTTTACAGGGTTTTTCAAATTTTCATCAAGCCATGAGCTATCTTTTGGAACTTACCTTTTTCCATGACCTCATTCAAACCCCTTCCGAACCCTAATATAGAAGCTATCATGTATCATTTCTATCTTCTGAAATTGTGAACATCTGTCATACTTTGATTTTAGTTTTTTTGTCTGCATAATTTGCCATGTTATTCTTTAAGAATACGCTACATATACATATTAGATTAAGAATTGGTTTCATTGCAGATAGTGTTCATGCCTCTGAATCCACACTTGCTCACCGAGTTTTATTGGAAATATAGCTTCCTTGCCAGAAACTACCATTCTCAGTTTCTCCTGGAGTTTAGAGCATTATATGACTGGATTCTGGTTATGAGGACACTAGCAGGAAAAGTACAAAATTTCAGTGTCAAGTCCTTAAAAGAAAATATCTAACTTTTTAATGATTCTTCCTCCTTTCAAAAGTGAAAAATATAAATATAATGGTGATGAGCCAGTTTTAACCTTGAGGATTAAGTCAGTGTTTTAGATGATGGCGGAAGGACAAGGCAGATGGTATCTAGCTCCTATTGTTACTTTTTATACTAGCCTGCGCACTCTCTCTGGAGAACCTGGTTATCTTTATGATATATGAGAGGAAAAACAATTCCATTTTATTTAGGACAATATATTTTGAGATCTCTTTGTTAAATTGGATGAATGATTCCCAGAATATTTTTTCTGGCATTTTTGTATGTATGCTAGAACATCCAATAGTGTAATTTGAAATTTAAAGGAGTTTGAAGTAGAAAAGCTTTGCTTTCTTAATTGTAAATTTTGCCACATTTTCTTCTAATGAAAGTTCTAAATCTTCAGTGTACAATATTGTTACAGCACTTGTCTATTTCTGCATGACAAATCAGCCAGAATTAGAATTTTTAAAAACTTATGTTTATTATCTTACAAGTTTTGTAGTGCAGGGATCTGAGTGTCCCTTAGCTGTTTTCTCAGGTTTTATAGGCTGCAAAATATAATCCAGAATGCAATTGTATAAATATCTGATGTTGGTGGATCCAGGATCTATGTTCAACATCAACTGGGAGTTATTGAAAACATTTGGTCCTGGTAGTCTGTTGAATTAGGGGCTGTGGTTCCTTGTTGGCTATTGCCAGATCCTTTTATTTTATTTATTCATATGAGGTGCTGAGTATCGAATCCAGGGCCTTCCACATGCCAGGCAAGTGCTCTACCACTGAGCTACAAGTCTAGCCCCTGCCAGATCCTTTTAATATGGCTTCCCCAAAAGTGGCTTGAAACCTGACAGCCGGCTCTATCAAATTCAGCAAATGGGAGAAAACAAGAGAGGGAAAGTAAATGAGAACTAGAAAAATATCAAATTATTTATAATCTTACCACTAGAATATTCTGTTTGTTAGAAGCAAATTATAAGATCCAGCTTAGACATAAGGGGGAATGTCTATACAAAGGTTGAACTACAAGGAGGAAGGATCAGGGTGGGACATTTTAGACACCATGGTAATTCTGGAAATGCTTCTCAAATATGAAGATTTGTTTGATTATAACCTGGGGTAGGGCTGAGAGACACCTCAAGAAATTAGGATAGAAAATACAGGTTAAATAAGACTCTAATTTTAAAATGTTCAAATTATTCATAAAAATATTAGTAACATTCAAATAACTAAGAGACTTAAATTTATTTTGATGCTCATAAAGTACACAAATAAACACCAATTATGTAATTAGCAGAAGATCAGGGGTAAGATTTCTATAGCCCACTTTGGTAAATAAAATGTATCACATTAATATTATTATATTTTACATTTAGTTTTTTGTTCTTTATAATAATTAATGATATATTTTTCATACATTTTTATTAACCTTAATGAACATAAAGGTTGCTAGTAATGTACTATAGATCAGTACTAAAGGATAGTATATACACAAATCAAAAGACCACTTGATGAAAACAAGTTACTTGTAAAATTTTATAAATATATTTTGTTTTATATGTACATATATTTTTTTTAAATTTGGCAATGGACCTTTATTTATGTGTTTATTTATATGTGGTGCTGAGACACGAACCCAGTGCCTTGCACATACTAGGCAAGTGCTCTGCCACTGAGCCACAACCCCAGCCCTATACATACATTTTAGATCTTGGTTATCACAAAGTGAGTGAAAGAAGTTTTCCTATACTATCAGTTCCAGACTATATAGATATGCAGAACTATAGATTATATATAAAGAGATTATAGATGTATAGAATTATAGATTATAAATATATCAAAATGCAGACTATAGATTATATACCTGGATGTATATGTACAGAGTTTAATACATATTGAGATATAGATAAATAGGAAATAAGATAATGATAACTGAGAGCTCCATGAAGACCATGTCAGTTCTTAAATGAAAGTATTATATTACCAAGTCAACTCTAAGGTAGTTTGAAAAGTAGTTCCTTCTCTCCTTCACTTGCTTTCTCTTCTCATCATTTTTCTCTGTACAACTCCCCTGGCAATATTATGTATCTTTTTCTTTTTTCATAATAACTAATATATATATGTGTATATATATATACACACATATATATCTTCATGATTATATAGATAGATATCTTCATGATCTAAAGCTCTGTGCCTTCAACTCAAAGTTCATTCACTATAAAATCATTAACTCAACTACCTGCATTTCTGTTGAAATTGCTTATTTTATTTGTTTGTTTATTTATTTGGGGGCAGTACTGGGGATTGAATCCAGGGGTTTTCCACCACTGAGCTACATCCCCAACACCCCCCTCCTTTTTTTTTTTTCTTCAATTTTGAGACAGTGTCTCACTAAATTGCTCAGTCTGGTTTCAAACTTGCAATCCTCCTGCCTCAGCCTCCCAAGTTACTGGGATTACAGGCATTTGCCCCCAAACTCAGCTCTACTGAGGTCTAATTAAAGATTCTACTTCTAATTTTCTTATCAATTCTTTTTTCTTAAAGGAGGTACATATCAGGGATTGAACTTAGACACACTCCACCACTGAGCCACATCCCCAGTCCTATTTTCTATTTTATTTAGAGACATGGTCTCATTGAGTTGCCTAGCGCTTCACTTCTTTTGTACTTAACTTATGTTAAGTACAAAAAATTAAAAATATAATTAAAATATAATACA
>JAJEJO010002239.1:220700-287798 GCA_020662805.1 Glaucomys volans | reverse complement strand
CACATAGGGAGTTGAGCATATGTTTTCAACTTCTACTCACTCTTTAACCCGCTCCAATTTAATCTCTTCCATATCACACCATTGAAAATTTTCTTGCACAGATTACCAAGTCTCTGTCTTATTTGTTTTTCAAGCATGAAGGTTTTGTTTCTAATCTTCCTTAATCTCTGAGAGTACTTAACACTCTTGAATCACTCTTATTTACACCTTCCTGATTTGGTTCCTGATTTCTCTTTGTCAAACATCCTCTGTTCTAACCTAAATCGATCACTTCTGCTTACATCACACTGGTGAAAGAAAGATTACATTTACACATAAGTCAAAGTGGGTAAAAAAGAAAACCATCTATGGGTTTAGAAAGTAGAGGGCCAGGAGAAGTAGTGAACAGATGGATTACCATGGCACCGCTATGCCAATAATATGCCCTGAATCAATGGGCTAGCCTGGCTAAGTCTCAATCATAATTTTAAAGAGTATGAAAGAAACTTCAGTGTTTCTTTACTTATCAACCTCATCCTATTTCTATATTGAGAGTCAAAAAACTTATTTTACTTCACTTTTGAATACCAACATACCTGTCACCTACTGTTAGCATTTACCAAAACCTGAAAAACCCACCATCAACAAATAAGCTTTCACAACTTGATGTAAAATATTTTGGCAAGTCTTCCATGTTTTTTACTTTCATGATAAGTTGAGAGATAAATCATCACAATAGCAGATTCTATTCTGGTTTCATTACAGATACATGATTACATTGTTTTAGACTCAATAAACTGGGAATTTACACTAACATTATATTTCCAAAGAAAAAAAATCTGTGATATATTTGCAAACTATCCACTGCATTGTGATATAGCACAGACAAAACTGAAACCCATTTGAAAGTCCATAATCCGAGATTTGGATACATAAATGTCTATATACCAACTTAATGAGATATTTTTTCAGTCATGGTCATTACAAAGAATTACATGAACATAGATAACTATGTGTTTTATGTTAAGTAAAGAAGTTATATGCAATAATGTACTGCATCAATTAAAATAGGAAATGTCTGGAAATTAATACTAAAATTGGGCAGTTATTGTCTTATAGGTCTGTGTCTTTTTAAAAGTTTTTCATGCATTCATGCCAATGTTATGCATGAAAACAATAAAGAGGAAAAAATTGGATGTTTGTATATGGAGATATGGAACATATATATTGGAGATAAAGCTACAGTTCAGTCAATGGAAATTTCTTTCCTAAGATGATGCATTTGTTTATGATGAAGGCCTCAAAGAGGGGATAGACAATAAGGACAGAGTTTATAAAGAAGTCACCAAAATAGTAAAGGTAAAATGATGAGATTTAGCAGCCAGAAAATACTAGAAGTGAGGGTATCACTACCTTCCATTGGAGCCTTCAGATATGGTGCAAGAGAAAGCAAAATGGGTTGTAATACAGATATCACATTTCCTCCTCAGGGATGATTGCTTATTTTCCACTACAGGTGACTGGTAACTAATTAATAAAGGATAATGTGAGAACATTATCCAACAGGTAGAAAAACCCTTTCTGTGCAATATACCATGATATTACTATAATAGAAGGTGGTTGTGTATGTCAATTAGTTAGCCAGATAATTTAAAGAGGGGTTCACCAGGCATGCCCATACTAAATAGACAAGTGGAAAGGCACAAAGAAAATAATAAGGTGTCATACAGTTAGCAACCTCAGGAAAGACCTGAGATCCTTGGGGCTGATGAAACAAAGGAAAGGGTCTGTATATGTCAAACTCAGCCCTCTGAGGAGGTGGATCCTGCTCAACTGCTGTAGGTGTTTCTAGCTTGGATTCTAGGTACCCCAGGCATCTGAAGCCCAAGGTACTGATAGCTATGAGGGGAAATAATGATGTTATTTTTTCTGACTTTTAGAAAAGCTTCAAATCAAACTGCTTGATGGGAAGAAGCTTCTACAATTATATTAAAAAGAAAGTTTGCTAAATGAACAAGAAGCAAGCAAAAAGCAAGAATTTTCTACCTCTAGCTTTTCCATCCTTCAAATGTCCATTATTGGTATATTCTTAAAATGACAGAGCAAAAAAGTAGTTTCCAGAGTCTCATTCCCAGGAATACAAATCAAATTGCTAAGAGTCAAAAGTGTATTAACTGTCACTATAAAAGTCACTAGAGGTCACTGCCTTGAGTATATATGCATTAAGTCATTTATGGATTAATTTGTACATTCAGGTACCATGAACATTAATTCACATTGATTACATGCCAAGCAAATTGCTAGATGCTTCATATACAAGTAAGTATAATGTATGGTCACCAGACACCACATGATTATTATTTAGTAGTGGGTTTGACCCTAGGTCCTGAGTTATCTGGATTTATATCAGGTAGCCTGACATTATTCCTAATAGCACCATCTTTTACTTTCTGAAGAGTTCCAATTTGGAAGATGAATTATATGGTTACTGAACATATAGTTTACACTTAAGACAAACATGTACTATATATATTAACTTGTGTTTTTACTAGGAACACCCATAGGAACTATTAGTGGTAAAATGGAGGAAATATATAATTTCATTAGTGTGAATAGTAAAAATCATGACAAAAAGATTGTTCTTAAAATATGACATGTTTGTGTTAGGTGTTAGAAGAATAGTGTAAGTTCATTTTTACCCTGTAGCAAATAAAGACACCTTAGATAGCAGAGAAAACATGGGACCAAAATGTAACCAATACATGCAATAAATTTGCAAGTGCATACATACATATAAGCAACTACTAAAATGGAGCTTAATATCTGACTCAATCTACCCAAATTATTCAATTAAGATTCTTTAATATTGAAAATGCTAAAGACATTGCAGATATTCTCTCAGTTATATAGAGAGAAACTTAGGTAGCTACTCTGTTATTATTATTACCTTTAGATGAAATTGAAAGTAAAAATCTCAATATTAGATTTCAAAAATTAAGGCCATATTTATTTCCTTACAGTATCTGACTATGTAGCCTTTACGTGATATGAAAATTAGAGATGTTTGCTCAAAATGTATTTTTTTACAACCTTGGTTTCTAAGATTACCCGGACATTTATCTACTCCTCATCACAAGCTTCATCCAACATCCAGTTTACCATTAATAATTTTTAGTTAGTTTCAAATTGAATTGCTAATATATACAAAAGACTTTCAGGGTTAATAAGACTAACAGATAGCACCTATGTAAATCAACGGCTGCAAGTTTCAGAGAACAAGCATATCTCATTCAATTCACCTGTTAGAGATGATGAAAAATTATTCCCTTCATTACTTGATCTATGTAGCTAAGAGACAGTATTTTAAACATTAAGCTTTTTTATTTAGAGAAACATTAAATTCACATAGAGATATATCAAATAGTAAAGAACAATCATGCAGAGACCAAGTTACCATCTTTGCCTATCTTAGAAAACTACAATAAAATAGCACACTCAAGATACTGACATTGATATGGTAAAGATGCAGCATACTTCCATCACTAAAAGGACTCCGCCTATTGCCCTTTCAAAGCTGCATCAATTACCTCCTGCCCCAATTTCTCCTTCACAAGTGGCAATCAGTTTGTTTTTCATTTCTATAATGTTATCATTAAAATGTTACATATGTTGAATCACACAGTATGTATTATCATATTTTTGCAAATATCAATAATGGGTTCTTTCTTATTGTTAGGTAATATTACATGGTATATATACACACTATGATTTATTTCACTTTTCACCCAATGAAGGAAAAATGGGGACTTCTAAACTTTGTCCCTTATGAATAATGCTGCTATTAGAGGGTCTGTGTGTGGTTTCTTGTGAACATAGATTATTTTTCAAGGAAAATGCTCAGGAATGTAATTGCTGGGTTGAAGGTATGTCATTTTCCATTAAAAATTTTAGCTGTTCCACATATATATTTCTGTCTTTCTCCTCTTTTCAGTATTTGAATATCTTCCAATATCTTATATTTGTTCTTAGCACGGCATGCACGAGACCAATGTGCATCTGTGTGTGTGTTTGTGTGTATCTCTGTGTGTGTGTGTGTGTGTGTGTGTCTATGTGACAATGCCTCATAGAAAAAATACTTGTTCAGAGAAGTTAAGAATTGTGAAAGGAAAGGAAGAGATTAATTTCTAAAACTTGATTCCATGGTTTTTTTAGGTCTAAATGAAAATACCTGAATAACTCTGATTTGATCTTTACATTTTGTACATATGTATGAATTTATCATAATTATCCCATGAATGCATGCAAATATTATATCAATTAAACATAAAAGTAGAAATAAATAAGTGTATAGATTATAGATACTCACAGGAAACTGACAATTGAAAAAAACATATCCTTGGAGGACACTAGATTTTTCTTCCATGTATTCGAGATGTTCTTTCTTCTCTTGTTTGGAGAAAGATTTAATATCCTTTATGCCAGTGTAACTAAGTACAATCACTTTTAAACACATAACAGAGGCCATCTGGGCATGTTTTCAGGGTGGAAACACAACTGGGAATTGAACAGTGCTGCGCATCATTAAACTCTAACACCTAATTATTACTGGTATGGAAAACAATACTGAATGGCTCACCTTTCAGATGATGTCCCTTTATGCATTTCTGTTGCCAATACCTACTTGTCAGTTGCATTGCTGGCCATGGGTGCCTCCATTTACCAGATATTTAAGGCAATATTCTATGGGAGGCCAGGCATTCATATATCAATGTTATGGGCTAGATATGAGGGGTCCCCCAAGAGCTCACATGTGAGACAATAAAAAAGTTAGAGGTAAAATTATTGGGTTAATGAAAGCCTTAACCCAATCAGTGAATTAATCCCCTGACAAAGATTAACTGAATGGTACCTGAACACAGGTAAGGGTGTGGCTGGAGGAGATGGATCATTTGGGCTGTGTCTTTGGGGTATATATTCTGTGAACTGAGCTTAGTCTCTCTGATTCCAGTGTCATGTTCCAGCCACTTTCTTCCACCACACTGGTCTTCCATGATGTTCAGCCTCACCTTGAAGCATGAGGAATAGAGCAGGCCATCTGTGGCTAAGACCTTTATGAAACCGTGAGCCCCCCAAATTAATTTTTTCTTCTCTAATTGTTCTTTTCAGTTTTTTTAATCACATCAACAAAAAAGTTGAATAAAACTGATGCTTTAATATGGTGTACCTAAAGTAATAAGCTGCAGAAGTTTAATTCTTTTGTGGGAAACAAAGGTGATAAACTGAGTCCTGTGTAATAATTTAGTGAAATTTGACAAAGGATGTCCTGCAAATCTTCAGTTTACTTCACAACACTTAAAGTCAATCAATCAATCAAAACACCAAATTTTAAAGCTCTGAGATGATTTCTGAGCACTTCTCCTGGCCATCTAATAATTTTCCAGGCTTATTCTTTATTTTTAATTCTTTTTTTAGTTGTAGATGGACACAATACTTTTGTTTATTCATTTTTATATTGTGCTGAGAATCAAACCCAGTGCCTCACACATGCTAGGCAAGCACTCTACACTGAGCCACAACCAGATTTATTCTGTTTAAGTCTTATTTTTTCATATAATCATCCAATTTAAAGCTGCATTTTAACCTTCCTAAGTAAAATGTGCAAATGATATCATTATTAAATATTTATCAGTTACTCAGGACAACTAAAATAGAAACTTTTTTAGAATGTTGAAATGGTTGCATTATTAAATTTGTGCTCAAATTTAATACAAGCAGATAAGATCCTTCTGTGGCTAAATTAAACAAATACAATGATGAAAAATTGTGGGAGAATTTATGAGACTACTCAGAAAATAAATTTAGTTTACCTTAAAATTACTTGGTATTAACTCATGTACTGCTTGGTCCAAGTGTGTGATTTAGTTGAAAAAAGCTTTGCACTTTGTAAAATAAGTGTTTTTAAATATTTATTTTAACAATTTTACATGAGTGATTGACATGTCAACATAATTTAAAAAATAATATCTAAAATTGCATTTAATTTTTAAGAAATGGTTCAGAATTGTGTGCTTGGAACCCAGAGCTTTGCATATACTAGACAAGTGTTCTACCACTGAGCTACATCCCCAACCCAGTATAAAACAATTTCTAAATGAAATTTATGAATAATAGAGTAAAACACCAATATTTGGTCATACAAATTTTTATTCAACCTTCCCTTTGCCAACACTTCTTTATAGGTGTCAGTGACGTATGTCTCCCAACATGATATCTATTACTGACATCAATCTCATATGGACAATACTCTGATGAACAATTTTGTGATGCATAAATTTCTTCACTACATTTTATGACTTTATACTATTACCTTCTGTCTAAAAGAAAATGTAGTGACTTAAAGTAGTGATAACGAGACAATTATGAGCAAAAGTGTAATAAGAGATTTTAGGATTATCTTTATTATTAATACTAAATAGATTGTAAAAGAACTCACATTTCCACATCATAACAGTAGCTGAAAAATACTATTAAGAAATATAGACTTAAACACATCGAACATGTGGTAAATGTAAAGGAGCTTGCTTTAGGTGTCAAGGTGCATTGGGTAATGTCATAAGTCCATTGCCAAAATTTTCAGTTACATATTCCTGTTTTCTCAACTTTATTTCTCGAACTTAATATGGAATTATAACTCAATAGAGAAAGCACATAAAATATCTGAATTCTTTTCAGTGTCAGCATTATGATTGTTAGGAAAAGAGATAACTGAAGAGAAAATATTCAAATGTCTTCTGCATTAAATTTGGAAAATTTTGTAGGCTTAACATGTATATTTGTTTGATCATGTGGTTCAGAATATTTCAATATTCCAAGCACAACATATGGTTTATATATATTATCATTATTATATATTTTATATATAAATATATTAATGCATTAAGTTAGAACATCCTAAAGTAGTTTTGGACCTTATAGTGCATATTTTCTCTGACTCTATGGAAGTATTTCACACTGTACGTAGTGTGTGCTTAAAAAAATGTTCCTGACTCACCTAGCTTTAATTGTGTTGTTATAATAGAAGTATGTGTTCTGCTTTTCCACAAAGAATCTTTATTTTGTGCATTCATGAAACCTATAGCTCTCTAAACCGCTGCAGATGGTACAATATCATTTCACCCAAATATATGATTTGTCATTCCAAAACTGATTGCTTTGTTTCAGAAGTATTTCACAAGGTTGTTTGTGTGGGACTATAAACCATTTCATACTACAAAAATGTTATCCTTTGTTTGAAGGACAGCACTACAAAATAAAATGATACTTTCAAAGTATTGGATAAGAAACACAAAAGAAAATTTGTTATAACAGAAAAAAAATATTTTCTATGAACCAAGTTAAAACCTGGAAATTTTCTCAGTAGTCTCCCATAGGAATTCATCTTTCACCTATTTCAATTACATTTCACATTGATTCGTTCCTTCACCTTCACACAATTTTATATATATACAAACAGTATACAAAAGTAGAAACTGAGGTTCAAAGAAATAAAGACACTGTATAAAATCAATGCAATTTTATCAAAAGCAGTTTTGAATAACACAGCCTTGTAAGATTTAGGCAAACATATATATACACACACCTATATATATATATATAGGTATATATATATATACAGATGTATATGTATATATACATATACAGATGCATATATACATATACATCTATACATAAACAGATATATAAATATATCTATATAATTTTTTAAACAAACTGCCCCTTGCCGTCTAACAGCTTTATACTCAAAATATAAAATATAATATAGAAAATATATGAAAACAAAGTAGTAAAGCTGCTTTTGGTTACATAAATAATATTAGATTTGTCATTATACTCTAGCTAATTAATATCATTTGCATGATTTATTATAGTGTAAATCAAGTTAATATAAACACATAATTTATTAATTATATATGTATAATTGTAATGATAAAGGAATAGTAGATATACTATATTTTATCTTTTTTTCTGAAAGAAGCAGCCAATCACTGTAAACAACTACTTGTTTTACATGGATATCATGGATATAAAGTATGTATGTATATATGTAAACTCATTAAAATTAATCTAAACATATGAGTGTCTAATCATATACATATGAGTGACAGTCTAATAGAATTTTTAAAATATTTATCCAAAATGTTTTGAACTTATGGTACTATAAAATCAAAATAATTATTTTTTAAGGTATTAAATTCACATGTGTTGTGAGGAATAATATTAAGAGATGCAATATGTCCTTTTCTCAGGTTTCACCCATGGTGAAACAATACACAGTGTTGTTTCACCATGGGTGTTGTTTAAAAACTGATTTCTATGAAGAAAACAAATACACAGTGTTGTTTCAGTCAGTTCAGACAAGTAAAATAAAACACAACAGACTGGGTGATAAACACAGAAATTTATTTCTCAAAATTCTAGAAGATAGAAGTCCAAGATCAATTTGGCAGCAGGATGGAATCCCAGGAAGGGCCCACATCTGGGTTGCAGCATTCTCAATATTGAAAATGGAACCATCTAGTTCTCTGGCTTCTTATAATAGTCATTAGTTCCTTTCAAGGGGGCTCTACCTCATGATCCAATTGTCTCCCAAAAGACCCCTTTCTAATACCATCACATTGGGAGTAGCATTTCAACATGTGAGTTTTCAGGAAACCTGAGTATTTAGACCATATACACATAGCATACTGACATTTCACTGTCAAGATGTAGAATGTTTCTATTATTAGAAATATCCCTCTAGTTTCAGGTTTGTATTTATATGCACTATCCTCTTGCACTCACTCTCTCCCTAACCCTGGCCAACACAACTGCTTCTATAATTTTGTATTTCAAGAATCTTATATATGGTAACATCAGTAAAAATGATAAGGACCTCTAAAACTGTGCTTTTCCATAAAAGCAGCAAATTTTAACAAAAAATTTCATAATAAAAGTGCTGAAAGTCAAACTCATAAAGAAAATCTTGAAAGCAATCAGAGAAAAATTACTCATTTCTTTTGGAGAAGCCCACTAAAATTAAAAACTGATTTCTATGAAGAAAACAATGGATGCCAGAAACCATAAGATAATATATTAAAAGTTCTTATTTAAAAAAAAGACAATAACCTAAAAATAGACAATATCCTATTTTTAGTATTGGTATCTTTCAAAAATAAAGGTAAATAAGAACCTTCAAAACAAAGAGAAACCAAAAGAACTTGTTGGTAGTAGTTCTGTCTTTTAAGAAAGACCAATGGGACTTTTTCAGATTGAAAGTAAGTTATTTTAACATTATTTTGAATCCAAATGAAATATCAAAAAGAAACAGTAAATGTTATTATGGTATTATAAAAGGCAGTTTAAGTGAATAATTTCCTTCCTTCATCTTGAAACATTTAAAAATAAATTATGTAGAAAGTCATATATGAATGCAGTGGTAGAGCTCTACCATATAGAGATGTAATTCATGTAAGGCATATACGACAATGTCAGCACACAGAAGGTGGGTATGGTAAAATCTTTACTGGATTAAGGGTAAATGTCTGCCATGTAAAATCACATTTAGATTAATGCTTCGTCGGGCTTGGCACATAACAGATATAATAAGGTTAACATCTTCCGTTTAAGTCTGATTCCATTCTTTAGCCAAGACACTTCTGCCTTAATGATTTTGGGTTGACACTAAGATTTAAAATTATATTGTATGATTTCTCTGATTTTCTTTGTCATCTTTAATTTTTTGTGGACTATTTTTGTGATTCACATTTTCTAATAACTTGAGAATTAGATTGTAGATATCTACCAAATAGCATGCTGAGTTTGTTGTTTTCATTGTATCTACACATCAAATTGAGAATATTTGATTTCTTTTGAATATTGTGTGTTCTCATACCTGGATGCAGCATAATTCCCCTTTTATGTATATTTCATTGTAATACTTTCATCAGCGTTTTACCCATACTGGCCTTGAATGTGATATACCAACAGCCTCAGCCCTGCAAGTTGCTAGGATTACAGACGTGAGTTACCCTGCAGGTTGTTTGTGATTTTCTCAAGTACATCCTGTAGATATTTTATTAATTGTATACTTAAGTTTTTCATTTACATGTTATGCTAAACAAGTGTTTTTAATTTCAAATTCCAATTTTTCATTACTAATATATAGGAAAGTAACTGGAGTTTGTAGAGTAATCTTGAATCCCCAAATCTTGCTATAATTTCTTGCTAGCATCAGGGGTTTCTACTGACACTTTAGGATTTTCTGTGTAGATAATTAAGTTGTCTTTGTATAGAGATCATTTTTTCTACTATTTTTTCTTCTATTATTGCATTATTTAATACTTCCAATATGATGATGAATTGGAGTAGTGAAATGGAACATTCGTTTCTTATTTCTGATCTATTGTCTATTTTCTCATCATTAAGCATGAGGATAGTTGTGTTTTATTTGAACTTGTTATCTATCAAGCAAAGGAAATTCTCTTCTGTTATTAGTTTATTGAGAGTTTTGCCAAGAAAAGAAGCTGCAATTGTCAAATGTTTTTAATCTATTAATATCATATATTTTTCCTTTACTCTGCTGATGTGATGGTTCACATTAATTCATAGTAAGAATGCTAAATCATTCTTGTTATTTCAATAAATCCCACTTGGTTATGCTGTAATTTTTCATACATCATTGTACTGCATTTGCTAACGTTTTCTTGAATATTTTGTTGTATTCATGTAAGATATAGGTTAATAGTTTTCCATTCTTGGAATATATCTGTATGATTTTGTTATTAGAACTTTAATGGGCCACTTTTGGCATTACTCAGGTGTGAGGGTGTGTTACGATTTAGATATGCCCAAAGCTCATGTGTGATACAGTGCAAGAAAGTTTAGAGGTGAAATGATTGGGTTATGAGAGTTTTTAAACTAATAATACATTAATCCCCTAATAGAGATTAACTGGGTGATAGCTGTAGACAGGTAGGGTGTGGCTGGAAGAAGTGGGTCATTGTGGGTATGCCTTTGGGGTTTATATTTGGTCTGTGGTGAGGATAGTCTCTCTTTCTTGGCTTTCTGGTGCCAGGTTTCCAGCTACTTTCCCCCACCACACTCTTCCACCCTGATGTTCTGCCTCACCTGAAGCCCCAAGGAATGGAGTCTGATATCTATAAACTGAGACCTCTGAATCTGAGAGCCTCAATTATAGTTTTCCTGCTTAATATTGTTCTTGTTTCTTCTGGTTACAGTAGTGAAAAAGCTGACTAAAATAGAGTGTGATCACTGCCTTATTACTACTTTAAAGTAGGTATCCAGGTTGCCCAGTGATTTCCAAAGACATCCAAAGGACTGACTTCTCACTACTGCTTAGCAGATGTTGGGGTTCTGGTTCCCCATTAGCTCTCCACTGATAATTCATTGGCTTTGAAAGGTATGAGTGGTTTTTTATTTTCCACACATTTTCTCCACTAACTCCTCATGCAAGAATGACATTCTGCCTCATCGGTTGGGTAAAGGTGAAAAAATCTTGACACCCCCTAAGCCTCCTCGGATTCATTCCCATTGGAAAGAGGAGAGGCCAATTCCTCACTACCTGGCAAGTGTGGAAGTCTCAGATGTTCAGTCAACTATTCTGATTCAGAGTTTGGGGCATGTCCAAGTTTGTAAGGGGAGTGATATATGCACACAGGTGCACACACTTCTATGTGTGTGTGTATGTGCGTGCGCACGCATGCATGTGCTGTTTGGTTGGAGAAGAGTGGTTCTTTTCTAAACCTTTCTTTTTCTAGCTTCCTTTTCTAATCTTTGGCTAGATAGAGGATAATCTCATTTGTCTGTTTCCTGAGCCCAAAGACTATTCCAGTTTGCCAGCTTCTTCCAAGGTAAATCTGATATGTATGAAACCAAGAAGAAATCCAGCGGACGCATTTTTTTTAAAATTGTTTTTCACATTGGTAACAAATGCATGAGACACTATGGAATTATGCTTACTATGGGCATCACATACAATGAGAAGTAAAATAAAAGAGAAAATGATCATTTAATAATTGCAACTGACCATTGGAAAAATATCAGAACAATTTCTTTAATTAATTCACACTAAAGAGGTTTGGAACTATTAACCCTCTGCAATATATGTGTGTCTGTGTATCTGTGTATACACACACAACAATCATTACTTTTGAACTATATGCACTATGCACATGAGAAAAAAAAATAAATAAATAAAATTTTGCCTGAAGTGATATGCTTCAAATTGTTCAGTTATCTCTAAAATTGCTTCTGACTTGTTTTTAATAGTGTCGGGAATTTTCTTCAAATTGAGCATTGTTCCAGAACAAAACACTACCTATTTTTGCTGCCCCAACTTACATAAAAGTTATTTTATCTGGTGCTTAACTAAAGAAATAAAAATTGCTTCCAGTACTAATGAAATAAATGATTTTAGTTAGATGTGTTGAAAATCTTAGTCTCCATTATAATGAATTTTTGAGTGAAGTTCAGGAGTAATTTAGATCACAAATTACTTGATTTTCTGATTTGGAAAGATAACCAGTGCTTCTCTGACTGATGATTTAAATAGTTCTGTAATTGTTTCATTAATTCTCTCATATTAATGTACTTCATGTTTATGGAAGAATGAATTATATGCTGTACCTTCATTTAAAAACTGGAAAGCAGTAAATTTATTTTAAACTCTTCTTAACCACAATAACTTCCCAAAAACTTTTCATGTTTTTTTCACACGCACAGAGGAAGCTTCATAGTTAGATGATCACTTGGCAATTGTGAACACACATGCGCTTACACACACACACACACACATACACACTAATTCATACACAAACCAAGAAGTCACAGAGGTGATAAGAAAAAGAGAAAACAGTGTAGTAAAAATTTAATTGGTATATCATTTATCTTAGAGTGCATTTTAAAAGTCTCAGTGCTCCCTGAGGGTGTCACTATATAAACTCATATGATTTTATTAATTTTAAGTGTCTAACCTTTGGTCACATAGAAATATTTCAACAATGTTCAACATAATTTTGTTATTAAATGAGAGTAATACAAATTACAAAAACACTTAACCCTATGTTAAATAGTTATATTTTCTGGAGTTTTTAAAATACTAATCCTTACTTATGAAAGGATTTTAAGGGATAAAAAATAGTACATACAATTCAAGATGTCATAGTTAAAATAAGAGAATCATTTTTGGAAATTAAACCATGTAGCTGACAATAAGTTGCATTTAAGAATCACCTTTAAGTATCATCTATAATTATCTCCACTTCTAATATATATTGATAATTATTGATTTATATTTATGCATTTATATGTATTTTTATGTTTACCTTCTTTGGCTCTTACTTTAATAGGTGTACTTTACTGTAAATTGAAGTTGTTTAAATAATTCCTTAAATAAGAAATGTGTAGCTTCTTGGGTATACTAGATGAAATGTTTATTTTTTGCTCTTGGACTTAAAGTTTTGACAGAATATGGAAAAATGATAAGTATCTGCCATTAATACTCATGTACATTATTGTTTGGAATTTCATTAATATTTACTCTTATGAAATATTATTCTCAAAGAAAGAGTTCCCTGAAAATATTTTAATTATGAAATAAAGTGAAATTTTTTCTTGCTTCTGAAAATGTACAGATTGCTGTGATGCCCTGGATATGAAATTATAATATTAAATATTAAAATTACGAGTAAATATACCTCTAATTTCCTTGTATAAATTATTTCATACTTATACATAAAGTAAAAACAATATTTATACTTCTTTTTGTAATCTATGTGATCTTTGACAAATGGGATTCAATAACTCAGTAATTTAGACTTTAGTGAATCAGGAGGAATATGTGCTGAGGGAGGAGATGATATTTCTTGTTTATTTTCTGAACATAGCTAGAAAAGAGAACACTTGAGATTTTAGAAAAAATTTTGGAGTTAAAATAGCTCTCTTCTTGGAACAAGTCTATTTCTTTCCTCAATAGGGCTTTGCATGGTGGATGGCACAAATGGTGGCCATTTGTGACAGATGTGACTTGAGGCAGGAGTCACCACACTGATAAAGAGTGGAGAGAACAGAAGAGCACAAGTGCATGAGAGACTTTAAAATGACAACTTACACTCACCTTGGAGAATGATTTCGGTCTGTATTGAATACAATTTCCTTGAGTGACATAAGCTTGGAGAAGACCAAATAAGTGTTAAGAAACCTTCCTTGACCTAGCACATGAGCACCACATCAAGACTTACAATCCTTCTCTTCCAAATCTATTTTCCCTTGTAAAAGGCTGCTTTTTTAGCTTGTGTGTACATGGATTTTGTGGTGTGGAGGTAAAAGAGAAAAGAAAAATACAGGTAATGCTAATTTAGTGACTTGATGTCACTTTGGTTTTGATTTCTGTCTCTGTTTTGGTCTTAAGTTTCATTTATAGTACATATGATCAAAACTCTAAACACTTAAAAATGCAATTCTTAAAACAAACAAGAAAAAAAAAACAAGAAGAAAGGAGCACTGACCTTCAATGATTTAAAATCTGAGAATTAAAATCAGCACTCTCACAAGAGATCAGCTCCTGGAGTTTTGTTGAGGTAATACTGGTAATACTGATTACCAGAAAAAAAAAAAAATCTTTCCAGTGATAAATTTAGTTCAGGATACCTATTCCCAGTGTGGACTCACATGTGAGAGGAAGGGGCACTGTGCCCCTTCATATTGACTCACCTGCACCTCCGGAGCCCTGCACTTTCTAAAGCAGGAGGAACTTGTCAAGATGATCCATGGTCCACACTTGCTCCTTTCTGAGGTATCATTAGAAAAAAGAAATTTTCTCTCAGGCCAGAAACAGGCAAGAATTAACTCATGGGGATGTGAATCAAGCCCACAAAGTATTGAAAGACAATTAATGTTTTGGGTCAGTGGTTTTGCAAGAGTATTCCTTACTCTGGCTCCAATTTAGAAAACTTGTGACCATTTTAGAGCTATTCAGAATGAGTTGTGGAACACACACATACACACACACATCAGAGATCAGTCTTTTCATTGTGAAAATTGAATACTAAGTAATGTGGGAAAACCCCTTTAAATAGTATTAGCTTCAGAGAGAGAATTTTATAACATTTTCATGGGTGTTTGGTTATTGAAAGTCATTTTGATTGACCAGACTTGTGTAAATAAGTGATTTTAAAGACACTATGTAAGTTATATATTAGTCTATGTTATATATTCATATGAAACACTTGAGATGATGCAATGGCTGCAAGTGTGGAATTAGTTGCTTAAAATATTTGTCTGAAGGATTGAAAAGCTAAAATAATTATGTAGTGTGGGTGTATCTAAAATAGGAATAAAAGGATAGACTCTTTCAGTAACTCAAGATGAAGAAATTTTGTCCTTAAGCGCTAAAGCATTCAGTCATGTCCCAAAGCCTCCTGGAAAGGAATTGTCTTGACCCAAGATTAGAGAAGGGAGTCAAGTGTACAGAAACTGCATTTTGGACACAATCTATATTGATCAGTACCAACAGTGGGGCCAATGGCTTTCAGGCTAGAATCTCTGAAATGCAGAATTAACTTGCTACCTACCCTTGCAGAGGGTAAAATTAGAATTTATGGCATATGGTGCTAAATCCTTAAACTTTCTCACAGGCCTGGCATTCAAAAATTGGGGAGCTCCTAAGTGTATTTAAACTAAAACGTAAATGTTTTCACATGTAATACATTACTTTACTGGGTTTTAGCATAAGAAGTGTGGCCTTCAAAGCTAACAGAACAGAACAGCATGTCATCCACTTCCTTTGGACAAAACTGTAACAATGTGTGTCTACCTGGCATTGAAATGCCATTTGTGAATAGTGTTCTTCCTTTCTGTTTCACACAATGGTTATGAAATTCCTACAAATTAAAAAGACAAGAAAGAATGAGTAGTTCACATAGCTGTCAGAATTTGTTCAACATGTCTGAAAAATTCATTTGCAAATACCAAAGATTCAAGTGTTTGTGAAGTTCATCAAAATATATTAAATCTATTTTTCTTAAGATAGAATAAATTCAAAATGTTTCAAATGTCAATGCAATGGAGAAAATGATGGAAAAATATTGTTTTTTGATAGGATTGTGAGAATCTCGGGTGAATATATTGAATCAAGAGAAAGTAAGAAAAATAAATAAAACTCTAAAATAAAACAGCATTTCTCCCTTTCTTTTTTCTGAACTGTTATATATTTGTTAGCTGCAAAGTAAACACAAACACATACACAGTCACATGCACACACAGGTATGTACATATGATGCTGTATTATGTAAAGGCAAAAAAAGTTCTTTAAAGGAATTTCTAAATAACCCAGTACTATTCTTCCATACTATTCTTTGAGGAAGAATTTTATAAGCAACAATGAGAAAAGGTTAACAGATTTAAGCTCCAAATCAAATTTTAAAGTTTATAGGAAAACTATATCTTCAAAGTCAATGAGAAACAACCTATTGACATCCTTTCACAGATAACAAGGTTAATATAGATTAAAATTTTCTCTTTTTCACTTGATGTTTTAAAAATATTGTGGAAGCTGCTGCCTGAAAATTATTCAAGTAAACTGGCACTTTTCATTTCTCCAGATATCAAGTTCATCAAGCATTGTGTTAGCCATTTAATATAAAAATGTAAAAATAGAAATATCAAAAAATACTCTCTGACCTCTCAGAATACACATTTTAGTTTAGAATACAGATATTACATAAATAAATATGTAGATTGATATATCTATATATCTACATAGATATATATATCTACATATTTATTTATGTAAATAAATAAATCGATCTACATATTTATTTATTTATAAATATATAGAGATCTACACATATATATATATGTAAATGTGTAGATCTATATATATATATACATATATATGAGATATATATATATATCTCAAAGTGTATCTTTTTGGTGAAGGAAAAGAGCAGACTGCTTAGGGAAAGTACATGAATGGTTTCTTAAGGAAGTCAGGGAAAGTTGAATCAAGGAATGGAATTTGAATTAAGATTTGAAATATTAACAGGAAACCAAGATAAGGGAAGATTAGAAATTTATCAGACTAGACAAAGGGGAATGGAGGGAAGGAAGGAGAATGGGAGTAGAAAAGCAATAGAAAGAATCAGACATGTTTTCCTATCCTTATATATGAAAGCACAACCAATGTAGCTCCACATCATATGCAGCTACATTAATGGGATTCTAATTGGAACAAGTTATTTTGTATATGTATAAAATGTCAAAATACCTTTATTGTCATGTATATATAGAAAGAAAAAATTTAAAAACATTTAAAAATAAAGCAAGTGCCTACTTGCTTCAAAATATAGAAAATGAAGCATCAAAAGAAAAAGAAGGGAAGAAAAAATTGAAATAAATAAATGGAAAAATGGAAAGGAAAAGAAAGGAGGAAGGAAGGAAAGAAATAGAAAAGAGGACCAGTTTTGAAATGTATAGTCTCAACCACACTCTTCTATGGTCATATAATCCTGTCCTAACTGCAAGGAAAACCAAAACGTGGAAAAGAAGAAAATGAGCGTGGTGATCCTCTGGTACAAGCTGACAAAACTCATCTATTGCATTCCTCAGAGAAAGACATCTTGATAGTCCTTTCTCTCTAATTTTTCTCTACCAGTCTGATTTCAATTCTTCATACATCCTGTTTGGACTAAACCATTTATCTGGTCTTCATTATATATATATAGATACATACAAATGAATAAATAAATAATGCCACAAATTTGTATGTATATAATATTTCTATGCATGTTACTTATGAGTTATAGAATATGTACCTTAATATATCACATATAAAATTATGAATATATATATTGTTTTCATAAAGTTTTTACATAAGAAACTCCCCCCCAAAGCCTAGTTGCTCAAAACAAAAAGTGATATGATTATCACTTATGTGTGTTTTAATAGGGCTCAAATCCCTGATCCTCACTGTGTCTCCCGTGCCCATTGAGGTCAATAACTTCTGGGATTGGAATCATCCCTAAGTTCTTCTGGAAGGAATCTTCACTCACCAGTCTGTGACATCATCAGGATGGCTAGAAATCTGTGAACTGACAGTTTCTTTTTATTCTTTCCATGAGACCATTCCAAAGGGCTTTAAAATATCTCAATCTTCTATTGGGCTTTCTTTGTGGGAAACTACCTTTACTCAACAACAGAGGCAGAACTTTATGACCTGGATGCTGAAGCCTCAGAATTTCAATTTTTCTACATTCTTTTAGCCATCTGCATCAATGATTCCATATTAAATTAAAGGGAATTGCAAAACAAATCTACCTCTTTTTACAGAAGTACTATGCAGATATGGGAAGGGAAGAAGTTAAAATTGGGTCTCTTTAAAGACTACTGCAGCATATGTACCTATAAATATGCACATATGTAAAGTTAACTTACACTTTTTCTATAATATTATATGATTTTAAACAACAGGAAACTATTTTATTCATTATTCTTTCTCAATATCTTTGCAGTATGTTATACAATGATCTCTTCAAAATATCTATTTAATTGGTACACATAATACAGAAACATCAGTGAGTATCAATGAATATTTTCCACAAAAATGTCAGAGAATTACAGACAAAATGGTGGAGAAAGATATAAGAGACAAGGAGGAAATCATGTTTCCAGGCTGCTAAATGTTCCTCTTTAATAAATGAACAAATTAGAAAAATTTTCAGATTCTTTTTTTAAATTTTTTTTTTACTTTTTAAAATTTTATTGGTTCTTTTGGGTTATACATGACAGTAGAATGCACTTTTAAATATCTATTCATTCTTTTTGTTATATATTACAGTAGAATCTGTTTTTATATATTTATACAAGCAAGAAATATATCTTACATAATTAGGATCCCAGTCTTATGGATATACACAATAGTGAGATTCACTATGGTGTATTCATATGGGTACAAGGGAAAGTTTTGACAGATTCAATCCAGTATCTCAAAGTGATTCTTGCACTATTGATGTTTATTTAAAAAATCTTTCTATTAAGTTGCAGCAATAGATCATTTCACCAAACACAATAATACCTTTTCTGATATCTTTGCTCTTGTTTCAAAAAATAGAAAAATTCAAGATATGGCAGCAAATGGAGAAAATTGACCATCATAACTAAATGAAGAAAAGATATTTGGATTAGGAAAAAACACCAAAATGACTTAGAATATTAATAAGAAAAAGTCGGATATAAAAGTCATATTTATTAAAAGATGAGAAAATATGAACTTTTAAGTATGTTCCAATATCCCCTGAAAATTCTGATGCAGTAATGAGATCTTATGAAGATAAAAATAAAAAATTTGTGTTATTAAAATACATTTTTCATATTTTATCTTCATTTGAAAAGCATCTTGTTAATATTACTAATCTTAAAAGTTTTCATTTAGAACATAGCAACATTAGGCAAAATGATTAATCTGAGAGGCACTGGAGACATTTTTGTTTAAAATTCTCTTTTGTAGAACATTTAATGCTAACTAGTAATATAAAGTAGTTCATGTGTTCTAGTCCATTTACAGGTGTTTAAGCATTAGGAAATCTGAACAGCTAAAACATGTCCAGATCTTATCACAATTGGCCAAGCATTGCATGTGACTTGCTTTCAGTATGCATACTGTGTGTAGAATATGCTGTATTAAAAACTGATTTTTGTTTTACTAGCATTTGTCATGGAATTACAACTTACAAAGATACTACATTATATTTAGTCAACCAAGAGGAATATTTACGACACATACTGATTCTTGAAGTTCAAATTTTTCAACCAAACATTGGATAGGTTTAGTCCTCTGATGAGAATCATATTATGTAAAACCTGGACTTCATTAATTTGTCTACTCAATACCATAGATAAAATTCTGAGAACTCTGACTCCTAATTACTTATGTACTTACATCACTGTGGAAAAGTCATTTTCAAAATGAAATTTTAAAAAATATAAAAGTAAATTGAAAAATGCACATACTGTTACTGTGAAATTTATCATTTCTTAAGAAACTATATTATAATAGGACTCTTCAGGCAAACATCAGACGGATGACCTTTTTACTCCCCTTAGAAAAAAAATCAAGCAGGCATTGAAGGCCTTCGAGATAAGGCAATGGGAGGCGTATGTGCTAAGGACTACTTTGGGTCTTTAGAAAACAAGCCACTACTTCTGATCTTTTTTACATAATCTAACATTCTCATGACTTTGGTGAAAGAAAGG
Organism: Glaucomys volans; assembly: GCA_020662805.1. Taxonomy (NCBI): domain Eukaryota; kingdom Metazoa; phylum Chordata; class Mammalia; order Rodentia; family Sciuridae; genus Glaucomys; species Glaucomys volans. The sequence goes on along the minus strand of JAJEJO010002239.1, from coordinate 267,512 downwards.
ACACTTGATTTCACTAGTCTTTCCACTAAGAATGCAGTAAGATATCATCTCAGGGCAGTTGTCAAAATTTCCATGCTTTTCCTTAACCCACCTATGTAATGGCCCTCCCAATATAGTCACTGTATTTATTATTGATGATTTTACCTTTCTTCTTTTTCTATAAAATTTAGTATGACATCTTTTTTTTTTAGGAATACTATTTCAGATTTACTTGAATCTATATTCCTGGACTCATGTTACTTATACTTGTTCCAGAATAACTACCTTCCTATTTTTCTTTTGCTTATTAAAGTGTAATTAATTTTTCTTCTTATTTTTGTCTTACACAAATAGCCTGATTCATCATGTCCTCTTTGCCTTTTGATTGGGGAAACTTATCCTATACCTCTATATCTCAACTCTTTGTGTGTTTGTGTATGTTTGTGTGTATGTGTGCGTGTTTTCATGGTTATAATTAAATTCAATTAGTACTTTTCTGACACAAAGTTAATAGTCACACAATAATCTCATATGGAAGGCTGGCAAAACCATAGCATACAATTAGGAATTTTTGCTAGGATACTTTTACTGAGTATTGATTTCATGCTAAGCTATAAAGACTCTTTTAGGAGCTGGTAAAATAAAAATGGAAATATTTGAATAGGAAAATATATAAGAAAATGCAAAAATATACAGACCGTACTATAAGTTGCCATTGCATTTAGTAAACAATAGTTACAAAACTATTGCAATGGTCATGAAAATATAAGCGCTTTGCAAACTGTAAGTTATTCTTATCTGGTAAGAGATATAATTTTATTCTATGTAGTATATTTGGGAGAAAGAAATAAAAACCGAAGTGACTAATTACATGAATCTACTTGTTGATGTACCTACTTGTGGACTATAAAATAAACCAAGGGCTTGTAAGAAACCCAGCTAAGAAGGTTCATAACCTTGACCAAGGAATTGCAAAACCTGCTCCTGATTTAGCAAGGTTATTGTGCATCCTTATTTCAACATAATGCTGTATTTAGGAAAGCTGTATTGAGATAAAATAAATTACATTCAGAGACTTAATGCTACATGGTCTGATCTTGGTAAACTTCACCTCCTGTGAAGGATAAGAAAACGTTTGGGAGGAATTTTTGAAATGGACAAAGTAAAAGAATTTGTAGATCAGCAGTTGCTTATGATACATAGAATGCACTTAACTCTTTCTATTCGGTGTTTTAACTATTTCTCCCACATGATCAGAATGAGTATAAATAAGCTAAATGCTTTTAGACCCATCTGTCACATCCAGTTTATCTGCCTTCATTAGAGATGCATTTTCCTTGACTAATGAATGAGTTCTCTGGAGATGCAATCGACTGTAGAAGCTTGCTTAGCTTACTCATCCCTAACCTAACTACTCCTAAGGAAAGTCAAATCCATTTCCAGGCTTTCTGCATGAGACTAGAATCAAAACTTTGGGAGAAAAAGGCCATTACAAAATAACATATGCAATTATGCTTCTGCTGGAAACAACATTGAACAAAACTGCAGCATGTTTTCCAGGTAATATCTTCATGTAAGACTCAAGGAGAATTGCAGCAAAATGTAATCAAAAAAATCTTTAATGCAACATAAAATAAAGAAAATATTGATCAGAAAAAATATGATTATATAAATGTAATCTTTTTCCAAGTCCTAATACATGTTAATTTCTGTATTCTATGTACAATCACAATATTCTCTAGGTCTTTGTTATCAAAGTTTGAAAAATACAGAACTTCAGGGACCACTCAAACCTACAAAATCAAAAATTATATTTCAATAAGAAAAAACTATGCTCCTGAAACCAATAAACATACCAGCACTGTATCTAACTACTTTTGTCTTCTTATCTCTGGCTCTGCTTCTGTCTCAGCCTTTTCTTTGTGTAGACCAGCTCTCTTTGGCTTTGTACCTATGTTGTGAAAGCCTTTCAAATCACACACAAACATATACTTTCTCTTACACACACACACACACACACACACACACACACACACACTTTCCTTTAAAAGAAAATCAGATGTGGTAGACATCCATGAAGGTTTAAGAAATTGTGACCTTGGAGATTAAATTTAAAAAGTGCAATCATAGATACTGAAAGTCACATATATGATTTAACCTGGAACATTATGAAAGAGAAGGGAAGTCCTGGAAAGAAGAGAAGACATTCCAAAGGATCTAGACTGACTAGATTTTAATTCTAATAACATCAATTGCAGGCAAATGACCTTGAGAGTGTCACCCAGTAACTCTTTTCTCATTTATACTATAAAAATATCTATTACACTTATTTTTAAGACTAATGAATTGATGCATGTAAAATCACTTGGAAAATTTTCTGACACATCTAAAGTGCTGGGTAAATATTAGTTATCTATTTTTATCAGAGGAAAGTTTGCCTACTTAAAGTACAAAAGATGAGAATCGTAATGCAAGCAACAACAGAGAAAATATATGTTTGAATATAAAAGAAATACAATTCTATCTGATTAAAGGAGCAAAAGGAAATAAAATGTTGCCAAAAATGTGGGAAAGGAAGATTATAAAGATTCAGGAAAATGTCAGAGATAAAGAAGCCCTCTCATCCTACCTTTAGCCTCAAATATCACTTTGTATATAAAATAGATGAATAAGACTCAGTAAAAATGCTGTTCCAATGCAATCTATATAAAGAGTCTATATATTTGCAGAGAATTATTGGTCATGAAAGGGAAGTGAGTGTCAGCTTAAGCCTTTTGGAAGAAGAGACCTATTTATTTATTTTTTATTGGTATTGTAGCTACTAGATCATCATGTTGTTTGTCTTATCTGCAATGTCCTTTTTGGCCTTGCATTTCAGGCAAATGTAAATCAAAAGCCTTTAGAATTATGGATCCTGATGATTCACAAGGTAATCTTGCAAACACAGCAGGGAAATATACGATTTGCAAATTGCTTAACTGACATCTCTGCTATTATCCTAAAATATTGTTGCAGTAGAACTCATTTTATAATATTTCAGCTTGATTATATTTTAAAACTTTACCTTCCTCAGGATAAATATATTGCCTCTCATTTGCATACTTTTATTTTGTTAAATTGTATGTGTATGGAAGGGCAGGATGCCTTATTTCAGAATGACTGAAAGTTCCCCTTTTCAGTGATTTACTCTTAAATTTGCTAAACTTCTCCTATTGAACTCCTTTAAAAGATTTCTTTGCACAATATAATTTCTTGTAATTGCAAAATATGATAGGATTTGCCTATAAATTAACATTACAGCATTGTTAAAGATTTTCAATCTTTGGACTGTACTTATTTCATTAAAAAAATCTGTTAAAAGTAGAATTCGTCTTAGGAGCTTTTAAATAATGATAATATATTCAAATAGTGCATTTTTCATCATTCTAATATTCTTTTTCTACAATGACCATTAAAATGTACTTACTAATGTAACACAAGGCTCTATTCACTCAAGCAGCTCATGCTGCAAAAATCTAACTATAGAGTTACATTCTCATAGACTTTTATAATTAACCTTAGATTTTATAGTGATCTCATCATTGTGCTTTAAATGCAGACATGTACTTTAACACACATTTAAGAAATATAATTGAAATTATTTTCAAATATTAAAAAATATTCTGACCATTCATACCTTATCAAGTAGCTATCAGGAGATTCAATTGGACAACTTCTGTTCAGAGCAGAGAGTGCTGGATTAGAAGCCCGTTCCATGGTAAAGCATATAATTTATTAGAGATATGTAAAAGGGGTACTGATGCAAATTATCACTAAGAATCCTGCTGGTTTTGATCATTAATGATGATTCTTTAAACCACAATGATGAGTGAATAGGTAAAATTTTAATCTATACAAGAACAGAACTAGATATATTCTGTGATTAAAGTAGGTTTTCAATCTTTATTTCAATATACATTTTGACACCTTTAGACATTAAAATTAAATGTGAGAAAATAAGAAGGTAAATTATAAAAAGAGAATTGTTTCCTTGGATGTAGGAAGAATATTTTTATTGAGGAAAAATTTTGAATTCTAAATATGAAAATCTCATCTGCAGATAGCCCACCTGGCTTCATTCAATTTATGTAAGTGTAACTACTGAAACTCATCTTGATCCCATCTCTTAGAAATGACATCTATATTAATAAATATTTTAAAAATAGGAAGACAACGGACCTAAAACTTATATTCAGAATTAATCTGAGAACCATAGTATGGTCTTAGTGTCTATCTAGGAACTTTATAGGGAAGACACATAGAGAGGGAAACAAAACTTTTAGCAATGGCAAAAAAAATCAAGGTCTACTTGATCATCTGATGAAAAAAAGAAGTCATTTGCTGGGATGAATAAAGCCAGAGCTAATTTCTAGTGTGGTTGGGTGGAGGAGGCTGAAACACCACATCGGGATGAATGTTAACGCTACTAGCCTTTCAATAGAAATGTGTTATGTTGATCACATACAAAAAAATAAATACTGGCTTGTTTTCTTATCATTTAAAGAAGTAGTTAGAAAGGAAAGCTGTGTGAAAAGGGCTGTTTTAGGCTCTATGCATTTGAGAATATCACTGTGCTTTAAATTCTATGATATGCATCCCCTCTTCACTTATATTTATACTATCTATTAATATTTAAATTGAAACCAATACATAAATACATTTCTGTTTTCTTTTTCTTAATTTTTCTAATAGTTTTCACTACATATATCAAAGGAGAAACTGATTCTGAAGTTGAAATAACAGTAATTTATACTGTATATCAGTAAAATTTTTGAATACAGAACATCAAAGACATTGTTTTGGTTTTTCAAATATTGATTATATATTGCATGTAAATTTTATATATCTGCCATCCTACATAGAAATCATTAGTACAGGTCTTTACATATTTGAGATCATTCCTTAACCTATGTGAAAACAATGAAAGGCATTATCATGATACATTTTATGGTGAATGAAACTGTGTCTGTTGGTCAAAACAGAAAATGATGTTATTCATGGTGCCAAGTAATGTACAAGACCTTTAATTACCAAGATAAATATAATGAAATTGATTTAAGTATGCATAATTTAAACACAGATGTTTGTCATATCCAGTTAAAGTCTGTATTCAGGGAATCTAGCTACTTCTCTTATCCAGCACAAAATCAAAACTGTGGTTTACAGTTCTTCAGAATTTACACCCTGGTAACAAGGAAGAGGATTCTGAGGTTTTGGCAAGAAGCGAACAGAGAGATATAGGACTTCTCTAGTTTCACAGTTCTTCCGAAGCCTCTTGAGGACAATGAGGTAGAAACAGATAGGGACAAAGAATTACTTTATCTACTAGAAGTACGAAAAAGAGCACATTGTTCAAGAGAAAAAGTATTTAATATCAAAATGCAATCCGTTGTGTACTCTATTAATCATTAATCTATAAGTAGAGAGAATTCTGAAAGAATTGGGGCAAAGAAGGAATAGGTAGAAAGAGAAGTCAATTCTGAATCAAAAAAGATATCTTTCCCGTTTTTAACTGTTTTTTGCTTCCTATGCTTTTCTTTTACTACTTGTATATAGTAATTACCAAGCATGCAGAAGTGAAATGTTTTCAAGGCTAGTACCTTGTTAGTATCATTCATCATGCTCTTAGGTGAGGCTTTTGGGGAGACCTAAGTAGGAAATTGCCCAGGAAACCATGTGATATCTAAGAAAGAGAAAAACTGTGACATGTCCAATAGAAGAATCAAAAGTGAAATAATACAAGGATAAGAACATAATTGTGACCACTTTTAAATGTTGAGTTACAACATGTGTCTTAATAAATGTGAGCCTAATCAGTGATGAGCACTAATTTCTTCTATGCATTCCCAATGCATAGAAGATATATTCCCAATATATCAATATTTCATTAGAAATAAGAGATAAAGATTCTAAATGTGTTTCTGTTCTTGAAATAAATCTCTAGTATTTTGCTAATAGTTCTACTTAGCATTTTTAATAATATCTAACATTTGCTAGTTTAAATTTATTCCCATAATGTTATTTAATGATAAATACAATTTATATGTACCTTTTATTAAAATTATATGTACTTTTATTAAAATTAATAAATTTTACATGTTATTACAGTGGGTAGACTTTCTAGTTCTCATATGCATGAACCGATTAGAAAAGAAATATTACCCAAATTATATCATCATTATAAAAGCATATTTCCACACACTTTTTAAAAATTTCTCAATGATGTCAATAAAACACAAAAGACAACTGTATAAGTGTTGGTCAGGATATGTCTGTATATTGAACAGATAAAACAGACACATGACACATAGATGGATGATAAGTATAGTTTTAACTATAGGTAGAGTTCTTTTGATCAATTCTGAGCACATCTCCCTATAATCTGAAAATTAAGTATGAATTAAAACAAGAAAATAAGGTACATAATAGCCCAAAATCAAATGTTACAATATAGCTTTAACCAACAATCTGCTCTTTGAAAAGTCATACCTATTATTGTCTTTCATCAATATTTGAAGAGTGTGTTTAGGCATGTTCTTCCTGGGGGATAGATGGCTTCCCCTCCCTGCCTAACTCGGGTGTTGGAAGGTTTCTTAAATAACCAATCACTTCAAAATGGTCTATTTTCATCTGCTTCACCTCCCTATGACAACATCTCCACCTGAAGATCTTTGCTAGACATTTTCCAAAATTATACTTCCTTTGACTTGTGTCTTTCTTGCCTTTCTCATTATTTAATGGCTAGATAGAACAATATTTAATGGCTAAGATCAGATGGCATAATAGATAGGAAGGCTATGTATTTGAGCAGTTCTGAGCTAGAAAGCTGAATCAATTTAGACTGTACAAAATTTTTTTACCGGGCCTGTATAGCTAAAAACCTTTTTAATCTTCTCTCTCATGGGAATCTACAAATATATGGCTCATCCAATATTTGGGCACTACAAACTTCTCAACCTTCTTGATATGCTTCATTTCTCTTTGCAGAATTGGATGATATTTTCTGAATCTCATATCTCTTTGGTTTTAAGCTGTGAAATTCAATGAATATAACCCGGCACACATTACTAAAATTCTCCTTTCCAAATTATTCCCTTAGAAATACAGGCTCAGCAGTCATGTAGTCTAACTTCCAAATACCAAGGTTTGTTCCAAACCTTTTGGCGATGCCTATTTAGATTTCAGCAATATAGCCTGCTTTATCTTTTCAATGCACTACTTTTTGTAAGAATGCACTGCCAATAATAACATGTTTCAGGATTTTTTAAATCACTGCGAGCTAACCACTACAATGAACAATTCCAAAATCTCACTGGATTTCTTGCTCATTCCAGAACCCAGAGCTGTTCAGTTGTTCCATTCCAATGGATAACTAAAAGACCAAGTTTCCATCATACTAAATATTTGGATGAAAAAACCACTGATATCATTCAGTCTAAAAACAGGAGAGAGATGGGGATGGAGAGGCAGGAACGGACACATTACTTCATCACCTCAGTTCATGATTAAGGTTGAAAATTAATTTTATGACACCATCCAAAGGCTAAAAGCAAGGGGAATTTAATTGTATATTGTAACAATTTTCCTATTTTAAAAGTGGTTCAATGAACACATAATATGTCTGCATTTCTGTGTGCTGGTCGCCAAATATCCATCTCTCACGTTATCTTAGAATACACTTACTGAGATTAAGACAAAATCCTTGAGTTATTCTCTCCAATCAAAATGCAGGATCCCCAAGTGTTCAATAATCATTATATGTGGCATGTGGTTCAGATTTGATGACTGGATCTGCAAACAACAACCTAAAGAGAGAAGTTATCTCTCTGGCCACCCCCTACATATTTCCTATATACAAGTTATTTTTTTTAAATGTACTTATGAAAAAAATAATGTAAAATACAGAACAAAGTGATCCATGGAATGTAAAATCTCTGTATAATGCAATATGAAAATTCTCTATACATGAAGAGAATAAAAATTTCAGTGACTCATAGTTATAGAAATCTGTTTTCATTGGTAACAAATTTCTTAAAAGTAATCAGCCTTCTTATCTAATTGCTAGCAGGTATTTACACCACATAGTTATCACCACGGTAATTATAGAACTTTCTTAATATAATATTCAACTTTTTAAAATGCTTTTCTCTAATTCCTCCTCCTCCTCCTCCTCTTCCTCCTCCTCCTCCCCCTCCTCTTTCTTCTTCTTCTTCTTCTTCCTCCTCCTCCATCTCTTTCTCCTTCTTCTCTCTCTCTTTCTCTCTCTTTCTCTATTTTCAAACTTTCTGTCCACTTCTACTAGTGTACTAGTGGTCAATAACAAAAGGCAGTATTTACCAAAAAGGGAATGTGATTGTCAAAACCAAACTCTGAACTGTGTGTCCTCCTAATACAAAGTGGGTTCTCAATAAATATTGAATTAATGGATTTAGAGATTTAATATTCCTTCAAATGACCCCCATTTTTTAAAGTCTAATTTAGGACCAGTCTGTGCATTTAGCCCGCTGAAAAATATTAATCTGAGGGACAGAATGGAAAAACACTAAATAAATGATAGCAACAAGGTTCAAATTTAAAATAACACCATAATGCATGGAAATAATATATATCTGGTATACGTTAACTGAGATGCTTAGGTAGGAAAAAATTGGGAAAAAAGAACAAGTAATCTAATATTGAAAGACAGAAAAAGAGGAAATCAAAGGGCAAATGCAAATATGCAAATTTGCACACATGTAAAAAAGAAATTTTTTTGTTAAGTGAAAAATTTATTAAAAATGGAAGCTCTGTTTATAACACAATTTAAGAAAAGGAAGGATGCATGCATTGTAATTAAATGAGGAAAGACTGAATCAAGAAGATAGAATGAAAACACTTTCTTCTGTGCCTCAAATCCATGATATTAAGCAAAAATAATAAATTTTTTAATAGTAAATATAAAGAAAGAGAGAAGTAGGTATATAAAAAATGAGAATAAGGAGGTAATTCATAATCCTGTGAGAAAAAAGGATGCATGATCTTTTTTGCTTGAGGTTGAATAAAATTTTGAGCACATTTCATTACAGAGTATATTAATCAAGGATCTCTTGAGAAATAGAGCCAATAGCCAATATACTATGCATAAAGAATTGGTTCACAAGATTATGGAAGCTGACAAGATTCAAGTTCCAAGATTGGCAGTTAGAAAGCTAAGGACTCAGGAGAGCTGATGGTGTATAGTCAGTCTTGAAGGCAGAAAAGAAACCATGTCTCAACTCAACTAAATTAAGAAAACACATGAAAATTAGTCATAGGATAAATACAACATCTAGAATAATTAGAATTAATAGCTTTATAAAGGATAAAAGGTATGGGACATGAGAAACACATCAGGTAGATGCAAATATATAGTTAAATCTAGAATAAGCAAAACAAAAGAATAAGCAGACAAAATGCAGAAGGAATACACATCAGATTAAGAAACAAATATTACAAATCAGGGAACTTTTTCATCTTGAAAAGATGTTAGAGTCTTTGGATTCAGTATAGAAGAATAATTTTTAAAATCTAGTCCTAGAAATTTTATGAAAGAGTTTCTGGGTATCAAGGATGAAGAAAGTTCAGTTAAAATGTTAGAAAGGAAGGTGAAAGATTCATCTTTAAGGAATTATAATCTATGTTAGCCTTGAATTTAATATCTTATTATTGGCTGGGCACAGTGGCACATGCCTGTAATCCCAGAGACTCAGGAGGCTGAGGCAGGAGAATCAGAAGTTCAAAGCCATCCTCACCAATTTAGCTAGGCACTTAACAACTCAGCAAGACTCTGTCTCTAAATAAAATACAAAGAAGGGCTGGGGATGTGACTCAGTGGTTAAATGCCCCTGGGTTCAATCCACAGTACCAACAAAACAAAACAAAAATTAATAAACAAAAACCTCTTAACAGTATTTTTGGATGTAAGTAAAAATGAAGTGATGCAAAAGAAAAGCTGTATTATTTAAATGTTTACAATTGCTATAACAAAAGTAACTCAACAAAGATAGAACATTAGCATACATAACTAGAAGTACTTATTATGTTCCCCAGAGTTACATGGATTATATGCCCACCACCTGAGTCTTTATTTGTCTGTCTGCCTGTGGTAAACAGTCTGGCCCAAGGAGAGTCCAGTGCTTTATCCAAACAATACAGGAACTTGGTAAATCAAAATGCATAATTTAATGATGAGTATTACTGGTCCCATTTGCCTGCAATCCTACCTTGCAAGTTTCACACAGTTTTATCAAGACAGTATGGTCTCTTTCAGTCTCCATTTGCTTACTATTTCTAACCAAGAGTCAAAAATAAAAAACAAAAAACAAAAAACAAAAAAAAAAAAAAAAAAGAAAAGAAAGAAAGAAAAGAAAAGGAAAGAAAAGAAAAGAAAAGAAAAGAAAAGAAAAAAGAAAAGACCAGACAAGACAAGACAAGACAAGACATGGCAAAAACCGATGACAAATGATACCTTTTGACATAATGAAGTTCTTAGGAACTACATGGTCAGCTTTTTACATTTTAAGAGTCTAATGCTGAACTGTGCTGTTATGGTTAGAATGTGAGGCATCCCCCAAAAGCTCATGTGTGAGACAATGCAGAAAGGTTCAGAGGAATGACTGGGTTAGGATCAGTGAATTAATCACTTGATGGGATTAGCTGAGTGGTAAGTGAAAGCAGGTGGGGTGTGGCTGGAGTAGGTTGGGCATTGAGGGTGTTGTTTGGGGGTATATTTTTGTATCTAGCAAGAAGAGATCTCTCTCTGCTTTCCGATCTTCATGTGAGCTGCTTCCCCCCACCACACTCTTCCACCATGATGTCCTGCTTCACTTTAAACCCTGAGGAATGGAGCTTGCAGTCTTTGGACTGAGACCTCTGAAACCATGAACCCCCAAATAAACTTTTTGTCCCCTACAATTTTGCTGGGGGGTCCTTTAGTCACAGCAGCAAGAAAGCTGACTAAAACATGCTGTTTAATTTATTTTGACTCAACAGTGTTCATTCTCCCTTTTTATTAAAGTCTTTCTCTGTTTTGTTACAGTTTTGGTCAGTGTTCTAGAAAATTGAAGAGATAAAGTTTGAGATAAGAGAATATCTTAGCAGTTGAAAATAGACTGTGGTGCTAAATGCATAGGATCAATGAGTTCAGAAGAATTACTGCAACAAGGAATGGGGCTTAATAAGACAATGCTTCAGGAAATGGACATATGGGAGAAGCTGCTAATGGTAGAGACACACCCTAGAGTGTTACTGTCATAAACAGCTACCAATCTGGATCATGGGGGGGCAGGGGGGTGCAAGCATTGTGTGGTTGGAATGCTGATTCTCCACTCCACACTGTCTCACACAAATGGCACTTCATCTTTCAGTTTTTTTTTTTTAAGTTTTTATTTAAAAAAAATCACACTTCAAAAGAAAAAAACAAAACAAAACAAAACAAAAGTCAAAAGAGGGCAAATTTGAAACCAGTCATGATGGTGCATGCCTGTATTTGCAATGACTTGAGAGACTAAGGCAGAAGAGTTGCAGGTTCAAAGCCAACCTGGGCAACTTAGGGAGGCTCTTAGCAACTTAGTGAGAAGCTTTCTCAAACAATAAAAAGAAAGAAAAGGCTGGGAAGGTAACAATGTAGCCCAGTGGTAAAGTATCCCTGGTTTCAATCTCCAGTACAAAAAAAGAAAGAAAAAATCCAATTTGAGAAAATATTAATGAAATTATAAACTCTAATATTTGGTTATATTATTGAAGAATCTCAACAAATAAATAAAAACCAGTAAGCAGAAAGTGTAGTTTTGGTGCAGATTTCATCTGAAGTTCATTTAAGTTCTAATTTTGGTCATTTTACTTCATGTTAGCTTTGTCTATATGCAAGGGACACTTTGATATTGTTTATTTACTCACTTTAGCAAATGCAAGCTATTCAAAACTTGACTGCTATAATTTTAACTTAGTCACGTATTGCAAAGCAGGCTGGAGTAGGCATTTAGTTCTCTTAGGTATGGAGATGGCATATCACTCATTTATTTTTTCTATTTTTTCCTGTTTTCCAGCCAGCATTGATATCAGGAGCATTGAACCTAAGTTCCATCTGCACTGTTAGCACTAGCTAGTTACAATTTTAAATTACTATCATTCCTGGGGAGATGGTGCTAAATTGACTGCTATTGTTTCATTCTTCATGTTTTAAGCTGCATTCAGGGCAAAAACAGCAAGCAAGAGAATAGCTAACCTTTTGAACTATGAGGCAAATTAAAATACACAGAACAAAAGGGGTTCAAGTTGACTAATTTCATAAGCTTTGAAAATAGCTTTAGATTTAAGAGATTCTGAAGGTGCCATCACACTTAAAACCAGTGATTGATTGTATTAATGGACAAATAAAAACTCAGACAATTATAAAATTGGTATTTAGACAAACAGAAATGTCTAAAGGCAGTTTCAAAAATCCATGTTCAAAATAGCATATCTTTAATAATGTTTTCCAAGAATATCAACAATGAACTGGAGTGGTTGGAATATACCCTTCACTATTGTTGCCAAAACAGGAGTACTGGGAAAATAAAGATAAAATTACAAAGCCTGTTTTTAAACTGAAAGAAGAAAGAGATCATATTAAGAGAAATGTGATCATCACCATAATATGCTAGAGAGATATAAAAGAAATACTTGAATTTTAAATTCCAGGAAAGATAAATATAAAAAATGTGAGACATGGACCCCAGGTATGGCCACTCTCAAAGAGGAGGCCATGTGCGGTAATACACACCTGTATTCCAGTGGCTCAGGAGGCCGAGACAGGAGGATCATGAATTCAAAGCCAGCCTCAGCATCTCATCAATGCCTAAGCAACTTAGTGAGACCATCTCAAATTAATAAAATAAAATGTAAATGTAAATGCAGCTCAGTGGTTAAGCATCCCTGAGTTTAATCCCTGATGTGTGTGTGTGTGTGTGTGTGTGTGTGTGTGTGTTTGGGCCATGTTTGATTTAAGTTCTACCACTTGGATAACTGAAAATCTGTGTAGCCTTGCAGACTGGAAGACAAAATAATAAATCTAAATAATAGATCTAAATATATACATATATAGAGAGAGATGGATGATAGATAGATGATAGATAGATAGATAGATAGATAGATAGATAGAGATATATGAATGTCTTACAACAAATTCACTGAACAACACATTTCTTAGGATGTATCCCCACTGTTAAATCACTCTTGATTATATATGAAAAATGTCCCCAAATTGGAAACAAAACAACAAAGTATGGAGTAATTTATGAACTGAAAGAAGTGGTTTCCAATTGAATACCATTTTGTCCCCTAGGAACCATTTGTCACTGTATATTGACATTTCTGATTGTCACAACTGGGACATGTTATTGGCTTCTAGTATGCAGTTATGTTGATAAAATTTAAAATGTATAGGACAATCTTGACTGGCTTCTCTGAGCAGATACTTCTCATGTGTCTTTGTAGCTCACTGGTGGAAAGTGCATCATTGGTAGCACCAGAAGAGAAGCACTCAGAAGTCTGCATCTGACTTCTCTGAACTTTTCCCAATGCAGATATTTCTCTTTCGCTTATATTCTGTAATCTTTGCTGTAATGAAATGTAGCTATGAGTTTTACCTGCTATTGACTGCAATGAGTTCTTCTGCTGAATTATTGGACTTCAGAGTGATCATGAAAACCCCAAATCACTGGTAATTGCAGACAATTTCATTCCTAACAAAAAAGTTTTCTCTCTAGAAAATTTCAATAAATAAGGTGAAGACTCAAGAACAAATCATGCAATTCAGTAAGAAAAAGAAATATCAGGATTAATAAACATGTCGTAATATTGTTCTTACGACACAATTTGCATGGAAATAGATTGTCATAAAATTCATCTGAAGGGTAAAAGTCTTTTCAGTAGTAACAAATTCTAAAAATACACAAGCAGTGTGGTTTGTTTAAAAAATTCTCATATTTAGTTGTTTGACTATTAGTTTTTAAAATACTCATTATTAGCTGCTGACAAAGGAATAGTGGTCCCAAAGAACAAGAATATTAGATCATAAAACTCTTTATGACATTTATAAATTATAACATCTTAGGATTTAAAAAGTTACAGAGTGAATGCAAACAATATGGCCTAATGCTGTAGAAATGAAAAATGAAGAAAATGGTGTTTTAACATTAGATTTAACTCATCAAAGACAAAGCAGCATGATCAAGCAGTGAAAGGAGTGTCAGAGGGATGATCCCAAGTTTGATAGATGATAGATTCTGAACTTTTCAAAAAGATTTTACAATTGTCTGAACAAATCTATAGCCATGTTTTCTATAAAAGGAAGTGAAACTAGCAACTGATGAGAGAGAAGAAAGATACTTTTAAAGAACAGAAGGAACATTAGAGATAAAAATACTAACATTATTAAACACTTATTAAAGGATTGGTAGCATTTTCTCTGCAAACTTTGCAACAATAGCAGAGGACATAAAAGCACTTTTTTTAAAAAGGAACATCTCCAGGACAATTATTTGTAAAACTTTTGAAAAATGCCCTTTGGACCAGAAACTCTGAAAAGAAAAGGCAGAATTAAGAAGTCAAATTATTGCCATAATGAAACTGATGGCCCCAAAAGGACAAATAATACAACATCTGTCTTGGTTATTTATAATAGCACATAATTCACTGCTTAGCTTGCATGCCACATCAACTTCAGAGTTGTTTAAATTTGAATAAGTTAATTCAACCTGCCTATTTTCACAAAATTCAAGAGAACATGATTCATATGACAAATACAAAAATTTGCAAAAATAAATACGCATTCATGTTATTTATATGCTACTCTAGCATATACTTATAGAAAAACCCAGAGATGTGAATTATTAGAAATGGTGAACCTGCAGTCATAATGGGAAAATTTATATCACATTTGGAATGTTTTATGCTTCTGTCTCAACAGTTGGCATTTGTCAACAGAGAATCTCCTCTTTGGGTTAAGGCACCCATAACCCTGATAGAATTGATATGGACAATAGAATGGTTTGTGACATTATACTAGAGATGCTTCTTCAAGCACCTTCTCTTCCAACACAGGTAGCTTTTTCGCATGTTAACACCTTCAATCTAGACCTGTGCTGTCCTGTAAGGTATCCACTAGATCCCTGGAGCAAGTGAGTATCACAGATGTGAGTATATATCAAAGGAACTAAATCTTTAATATCATTTAAAGTTAATTAATTTTAACTTAATATGTTTTTACTGTTTTTAGTGTGTAGGAGATATTGTTTTACTTTAGTATACTATTAGATTAAAAAAGTACAACTCAAACCAGTCTGTATAATTTGATTGATTTTTAAAATATTCCTAACCATAAAAGTAATATAGACTATGTTTATTTGAATATGTTAGGCAGATAAAATTAGTTGTAGTGTTATTTTAAAATCATGTTTGGAAATTAAATTAAAATACTTAAAATTTCACCAGAAATAATAATTTTAGGATAAAAAGCAAATATTATCATTTTAATTTTTCTAAATAAAGGTATATTTTTTACACAAAGGTATTTATTCTGTTATAACATCTAATAGAAGTACAGAAACTATCACTCCATAAAGATATTGGACAGGTAGTGGAGATAATGAAAGGAGGTATGTACTGACTGTTACAATTAGGCACAATTGAATTTTCTTGTAGCAGAGTAAATCAAAAGACTTTTTTAAATTTTCACAAAAATATTTCAAAAATAATAAAGTAGATAATATGAAAAGACTTTTTCCCAAATACATACTGAATTTAAAAACAAGTTTCTTCTAAATAATCAAATGATAAGATCTGAAATTAATCACTTGATATCAGAATTGAATGCCCACTAAAAGTTCTTCATAATGTAACCAAAACTGAACTTAAACATTTTGTGAGTTACAGAACAGCTCAGATACTTGAAAAAATAATGAACAGAGTACAAATAATGGTTATTTCTATTATCGAAATGTTAGAAAATCATACAAACAAAAATTAAAATATATATGGTATAAAATATAAAAATATGTAAATACATGTATTTATACACTTGTATTTTTTAAATAAGGGAATTATCTTTATACCACCCAATAATTGCATACAGGGTTTAAAATCTTTTTAACAATATAAACACTCATAGAAGACCTTTCATACCATATTCAAATTAATTTATTCAAATATTGAAATATTGTAAATAATTTAATTTTATCAGCATTGCAATATAAGACACTGAAATTACTACTTTGGTATGCTTTATTGCAAAAGACTGCAATTTTTTCATAAATGTTTTATGAATTCACCAATAGTAATGAACTCTTCACAGATATTTTATTTTATTCGTATTTGTCAAAGAAGTGTTATCACCCAGATTGGGAAAAAAAAAATAGTTGCTATACCAATGGAAAATGGTTACATTATTAAAAACTTTTAGTGGTAGGTACAGCTATAATAAGTAATAATCTCTATTGATCGGAATTTTAAAGCAAGATTTGCTTTTTTTTCCTTTATTGGTTTGCTTCACTCTGATAAATACTGAAAGCATCTGTGCTTGGTTTTCTAAAGCATTTTGCAAGGGTCATTTGTACCACTGTTAAAATCATGCAACATTAAACAATTTATTTATAAATTGATTTGTTTATCAACTTATAAAACTATTGAAAGAATTAGTTGACAATAAATTTAATAAAATTAGGTCTGTCAACTTTTGCTGGTTGTATAGCAGAACATACAAAGATTCACTTTACTATTAACCAGAATTCACATTATCATGAGGCAACAGTAATGTTTGCTTAAATGAAATTCTTCACTCAAGACCAAAATTGGTCTTGTGGTTTATATTTTCTCACAAACACTGCACTGCAAATGAAGAGACTCAGTAAAG
Organism: Glaucomys volans; assembly: GCA_020662805.1. Lineage (NCBI taxonomy): Eukaryota > Metazoa > Chordata > Mammalia > Rodentia > Sciuridae > Glaucomys > Glaucomys volans. The sequence continues at coordinate 250,585 of JAJEJO010002239.1, read as the reverse complement.
AGCCACTCATATATGAAAAACTTATCTGTGATTTGATCAGATAGATGTAGAGATTTGTGTGTTGAAATGGAATTTTTAACACAATACAAATCAATAAGGTTGATTTTAGATATTTTTATACATTAGTTACTATTGAAAAGATTTTCATTATTATTGATGGTACTCTGTAAATTGGTTGTAAAACTTATGAGAAATATTTAAGATGTCTTCTTTAATTTATTTATTTATTTTTTTTTTAATTTATTTTTATTGGTTATTTTTAGTTATATGTGACAGTAGAATCAATTTTGACATAATTATAAAAGCATGGAATATATCTTATTTTAATTCAGTCCTCAGGACCTCTCCTTCCCCTTCCCTGCCCCCATGCCCTGCTCCCTTCCCTTACTCTGCTGATCTTTCTGCCATTTACCCAAAGTTATTGTTTTAATTACCATCTTGTGGACAATACTGGAAAATTTGAAACAATGTTTCTGCTTATGCATGTTGAATTTGGCATTAATAATGCTGAGTTTAAACAAGCATTAGTTAATTTATTTAACTTGGAGAGATGCAGTATTCTGATTCAATTTGTTTTTAATTTAAAGTGAAATAAGTTCTTCTCAAGTAGATGAGCTAGCTGTGTCAATGTAGAATGAAATACTAAATGAAAATGATTTTTTGATCTTCAGTCCACTTATAAAATTTTAGGTGGTTTATTTGAAAGAACTTTGGAGTATGTGTTTATATCTACTATAGGTTTGTTGAAAGCAAAAAACATGCATTATTTTAGAATAAAGTGTAGTATGTAAATTGAGATAATCTGTAAGGGTAACATCCTATTTTTAAAAGATTTCGTATGCAAAGCAATGTAAAATATCTCATTGTTAATTTCTGTAGGTTACATATTATAATAATATTTTGACTATATTGTTAAATAAAATACTATTAAGTTAATTTTACTTATTTTTAATTTTTAATATGGCTACTATAAATTTTAAATAAAATGTATCTTACATTATATTGCTATTGGAAAGTATTTATCAAGAGAATCTAATCTCTATTGTCTCAAAAACACTGTTTCAAAAGTTCACTTACAGCATTCACCATTTTTTTCTTATGCATTGCATAATTTAACATATCTACAACCATTGCTATGGTTTGAATATGGGTAATGTTCCCTCATATTCCATATGTTTCAAAATTGAAATATACTTAATATATACAAGTATAAAGTGTCAAACTTTTGAGGAACCCCTGATACTCCATTATATCAGTCAAAAAATGTGGTGGTCAAAAAATGTATTGTCCTATTTAGTCATACCATTTATGATTTTGTAGTCCTTACTATTACTCATCATTTTCATGTGAGAACCAATGCTTGCCAAATATTTGCAAATATTTTATATTGACAATATCATGTTATCTTTTTGCTAACATCAAAATGCCTACACATAAACAATCAGTTCTTTAGCTTGATACATAAATTAGCTACAAAACAGAAAGTAGGGATGATTCAACATTCAATGTAAGGTTAGAGTGCATTATGACTAGCAGTCAATAGACTCTGCTATTGATTTTGCTGTCTTCAGAAAGAAAAGTTTAGAGAAGGTTTAGGTAATTTCATAATTACCACTTTCCTTATAGGAAGATACCTTTAATAACAAGGAGCACTCATCTTAACAAGAGTGTGAACTCCATGATTGACTTTGTTCTTTTGTTTATCTGAGTTCAGCTATAATGAATTACATTTTTTTCTTTCACTAAAATGTCTGCCAGGGACTTAAGGATCTGTTCATAGGTAATAAATAATTTCAATGACATGAGAAGGAAGATAAATATTCTAAATGCAACTTTAATACTTTCACTCACTCTGAATAATGCCTAAAATCAGATGCAAGCTGATAATTGCAGGAAGATCATGGTGTATGATAGAAACTGTGGTCATCAGCTAGTTCAGAATTCAGATGATGATAGAATATCATAGTGCCTTCATTGATGGACTTGAAAATAAATTCTTGCTACATGCAGCTGATGGGTTTCAGATTCTAACAAGGCATCCTTTATATCCCAATTAAATTCAAATTGATGTTTTTAGCAAATGATATTTTCGTGCTTGTGAGTGAGATTCTGGATGGCTCCCAAAAACGTGAAGAACAAACATAATGAACAACCTAGTATTGTTATACTTTAATTCAGTGGTTTTATTCTGATTTTATTTCACTGAGAATTGGCTGATCACTTGGACCAATTTAATAGTTTGTGGTTATGACTAGCCCATATGTAGCCTGCACTGTAAAAGTTACTTTCTATTATCATATATCTACTTTTGCTTTTATCCCCTTCTCCCAAGTTCACTTTGAGATAAGTACTGCACATAAAACTGACAGTCTACAACAAATACATTTTGTATTTTTCTTAGAGCTTGGGAATTTTCTAAAAATTCTGGTTAACATTTGTTAAGTTTTGTTTATAGTTTCAGCTGTTATCTATGAAAGAGAGTTTAGAATACCCATCAATTAATCATAATACTATAGGCATTATAAAAATTTACTGACAGATATTTTGGGAAATTAATAATGCAAAACCAAATAAAATTAATCTGTGCTTCTTTAAAGCATATAAAGCAAGAAAGTCATGAGTTTTGTTTAAAGCATGAGTGCAGAGGACAGAATTTAACATATGTTGTAAATTTAAATAAAATTAAATCCAAAATAGGTATGAAGGTTTTAGAATTTTAATGATGATTTGGACGCAGACTCCAGAGGGTTGCAGAAGGTCCTTTTAAGGATGTTGGGGTCTGGATTCTGTAAGATTCTCCTAACCAAGACTGGATCAATAAAATACCAATTATATGCAAGATGAAGGACACAAGGTACTACAAGTATTGTGGCATTAATATATTAGCTAATCTTTAGCTAATATAAAATTAGCTAAAAATAAAATTATCCATCTGTTGCTTCTATGGATTCTGCTGGCAAAGAAACGTCTTCATCAGTGATACAAATAAAATATTGAAATCTACCAAGATCTTGAAATAGTGCTCAATAAAGTACAAAGTCATAATGTAAAAATGGGTCCACTACAGTGTTCAACCAAGAAAATAAATACAGTCTTATTAGACTCACAGTAAAGCACCGGTATATCTGTGTATGAGTTTGGAAAATTGGTGCTGTCATTCATGATCATCAAAAACCAAAAGACAAAGAAAAGAAAGCCTCAGGCAGGCAAAATAATTTTACCTCATTTAAAGTAGATTTCTATGGTTAATACATGGATTTCTATATGGTAATAGGTGAAAACATGAGTTCATTTTATTTACTTTTTGATTTCATCTTATTGTCTAGGACTGACTCTTAAGGTTGAAAAATTGCTAATTACTTGGGCTGTTAACAATTTGGACTCATATTTGACAATCTAGTTTAACTTCCCCAATTTATATGTCTTCTTCATAACCCAACACTCTCAGTTATACAAAATACCCAATTGCAAGGTCTGCAGATAATGCTGTAGCAGAAATTTCTCCACTGGTTTCACCTCTGTTTTCCTAGTACCAGGGAGGTCTTTTGATAACACCCATATTGGACACTCTATCTTGATATACACATCCCATGAATTCATACTCTGGTCATACTTGACAATTTGTATCTACCCAACTAAAGTATTGAATAACTTTGTATACAATAATTCACATAGTACACAAAGATTAGTTGGACAATAAGAAATAATATTCATCACATTTTTATATGTACTTTGCCCTCTTATAAGAGTCTTACATGAATCAAATTATTTAATCTCTATAATAATTATGTGAAGTGCAATTTATTATCACCATTTTACATTGAAATTAAGATAAACAAATATAAATTGTTTATATTTGTTAATTAAGATAACAAAAATAACTAAATTTCCTGGAAGAGCCAGGAAAGAAATCAGGACTGTAAAATGACAGAGTCTTTAACATACTCAATATTAGGTCAAAATGTTGAGTTTCAATTGATTTTTTACTTAGGATGATTTTTATTTTAATAAGAAAAAATTACCAAATGTTTTTTATGACAAATAGTAGCTAAATGCTATGAAAAGCTTAATTCAGAATGATAAAAATAATTAAAAACAAAGAAGTATGTGATAATATTTTGACAAAAAAAATACAAGATTGAAAAAATAATTTTCCATTAACCATTTAAAACTATACTAGAAATTTTCATAGGTTTCCATTTGCATCTGCTGTATTCAATTTTTTTTTAGAAAAAGACTTGCTCACTATATTCAGGAAATAAAAGATGAAGCATTAATGTTTACATACTATACATGAATGTCAAAGAAGTTTCATTTAAATATGTTGGTCTTTCTCTCTCTTATAATAATTTGTTTTTCCTTTCCATTTCATTTACTTAGGAACTCCAAAATTAACTGCTTCTCAGCTAGTGAAATTTACGTCAGAACACTTTTTCTAGTTAAGAATTTAACTAACAGGCAATTCCCTTTTCTTTGCAGTTCTCTGTGCTTACCATTGTACTGAATGTACACTTCAAAGGCAATAGAGTAAAAGAGTTTAAAAACATGGGATTAGGACTAAAATAAATCAAATGCAAAATAGAGTTATACCACTTTCTAGACAAGCACATGTTCATTTAATATTTTTAAGCAAAAACAAGTTCAAATATGTGAACCTTGATATTATAAACACACTGATATATAAATATTCATTGTGGTATATTTATACCTGTGAAGTGTATATTCAGGTTAAATGATTTAAGTGAATATTTACTCATCCTTATGTCTTCTTCTTGTTGTTTTTATTTCCAAATATTTTAGTTGATTTAATTTACAAATAAAATTGCTTATGTTTATAATGTAGAGCATGTTGTTTTGAAATGTGTATACAGATTGAAATGGTTAAACCAAACTAATTGCCCTATGTAACACCTCATATACTTTTCATTTAATTGTTGGGAAAGCTAAACATTCAGTGTTTTGCATTTTTCCAGGAACACAATTTATTATTGCATAGTACAGCTATAGTCAGCATGTTGTACAATAGATCTCTTGAAATTATTCCTGCTGCCTAATTTGAAATTTGTATCCTTGAACCAATATTTACCTAATTTCTTATCGTTCCATCATCTAGTAACTGCCACTCAACTCCCTACATTTTTAAATTAACAATTTTAGATATTGCATATAAGAAAGGTTATACAGTATAGTTTATTTCACTTAGCATTGTCTTCCCCCATTCATCCATGTTGTTAGAAATGACAGGATTCCCTTTTCATAAGGCTTAATAATATCCCACTGTACATAAATACCTTATTTTCTACAGGTAGTAATTCAACATAGACTGTTTCCATATCATGATTATTAAAAATAATCCTGTAATATACATGAGTACAGATACCTTTTCAATACACAAATGTCATTTCCTTTGCATATATATTCAGTAGTGAAATTGCTAGATTATATGGCAATTGAGATTTTCAGTATTTTCAGTAATCTCATTAATATTTTACATAATGAGTCTACTAATTTACATTCCTACTAGAAGGTGTAAGTGCTCAATTTACTCCACACCATCTCCAAAACTAGCTATGCTTCTTCTTTTTAAAAAGTTTTGATTGAAATATAAAAATATAAATACTATGTATTTACATAGTACAATATGATGTTTTGATTCATAATATTAATGGTGATCATCTCAGAGTAATTAGACTATCCACCATCTTAAACTTTTATCATTTATTTTTTGTTAATATATTCAGCATTCTTTCTTCTAACTATTTTGAGATATATAATGCATTATTGATAATTCACCCTGCTATGCCAGAGGGCATCAGAATTATTCATCCTATGTGACTCTTATCATTTAGCTCTAATAGGTATAAAGTTTTATTTCATTTTGGGTTTAATTTGCATTTCTCTGATGCTTTTTGCCATGTTCTGTTGGTGATTGGTATGTTTTGAGGAATGCCTATCAGTTCATTTGTCTACATTAATTAAATTATCTATTCCTTGCTATTGAATTAAATATCTTATGTATTTTGGATATTAGCACCTTACCAAATATTTGTCCCACTATCGTTTTTTGAAGAGACTATCTTTACCTATTGTGTCTCCCAGCATTTTTTGTCAAAAATCAGTTAACTGTAAGTATGTGGATTTATTTCTGGACTCTTTATTCTGTCTCATTTATCTATACATTTGCCTTTATATCAGTTTTATGCTGTTCTAATTACTGTAGTTGTATGGATATTTTAGAAGTCAGGTAGTGTAATGCCTCCAATATATTTTTGTTCAAGATTTCTTTGACTGTTCCAAGATGTTTGTGCAATTTTAGGATTCCTGTATCTATTTCTGTGAAAAAAAATTCATTGTAATTTTGGTGAGGATTGCAAATAATCTACAGATTACTTTGGGTACTAGGAACATTTAAGCAATATTAATTCTCCCATTTCATGAACATGAGATACATTTAGATTTTGTTTGTGTCATCTTCTCTTTGTTCAATATTTTGTAGTTTTTCATCATGGACAATGTTCCATAATCCTTGAAAAAATGTGTATTCTGCCACACTTAGGTGTAATGTTTTGTACAGGTCTACTAGATCCATTTTATTCATCTAAATTGCAGTTTATGTTCAATATTCCATATTGATTTTTTTGTCTGGAAGATCTGTCCACTGCAAAGAGCAAAATATTGATGTCTTCTGCTATTATTATATATAGTCTATCTATTTTTTGGATATTTTAATATTTGCTTTATATATTTAGGTGCTCTGATATTGGATGCATAGTCACAAATTTTATAGAGCCCCTTGATGTGGTAACATCTATGATTATATAATAACTTTGCCCCAGATTGCAATTTTAGACATAAAGCTTGTTTAATCTGATACAGTAGCACTCTCCTTTTGTTTTCCATTTGTTTGTTTCCACCTGTTTCCCAACCCTTTACTTTCAGATTTTATTTTATGTGTGTGCTTAGAAGTGAAGTAAGTCTCTTGTAGGCAGTGTACTTTTATCTTTTTTTTTAAATCCACTATGTTTTTTTATTAGAAAATGTAATCTATTGACATTGGCATTCCAGGTAATTATTGTTATGTAAGGACTCACTACTTTCTACACTTTTTATACTTTCTATACTTTGTCATTATTTCATGTTCTTATTGAACATTTTTAGATATTCATTATAGCCTGTCTGTACAAATACTTTGCATATTATTGAGTTATCTTACTAATTTTGAGTTAAAGGATCCTTTAGGCAGTCTGTTTATCTTACATATGTTTGGCTGATATTTTTCCCACTTATGGACTGGGTACTGATTAGGATTATATTGAACACTTAGATGAATTTAGAGATGATTATCATGGAATATCACCAGGCAACCTACATTTCACATGTTTCAATATATGGAAGCAGATTTTTAAGCACTCTAATGAAGGCAAAAATGAATTGTTATTTAGATGCAATTTGAAATAATGAGTTGCTGTTCTCCAAAATGCAGTATATATTTTGAATCAAACATACATATATGACTCTGTATTTCATATAGGGAAAATATATGGTTTCAGGAGGTCAGGAATGACATCTGAAATGGTGCCACATACCCTAAATCTCATTGATATACTGAAGAATTTATTCTTAATTGACACTATCATATACATATGGCCCTTATTAAATCATACATGACTATAAGAAAATATTGGAAGGTTTAAAACATGAGAGATTGCAATAAATAAAATCTTTTTGCCACCCATGGTGGAGATATAAGTTACTAATACTTAGTATTAAAATTTTTGGAAAGTTGATTAACTGAAATTTAATTATGCATTATACTACCTATATAGCTTAGTGGGTGCTGACATAAATTAACAAACCATACCACAACCAAAGCATACATACCTAAGAATATAATATGAAATATTATATTTAATCTTAATAGTATAACATGAAATAATTAAAGTAGCCATATCATATTAAAATCTAACTTTAAAATTTGGAAATTGCTGCTATGTAAATTTATTATAACAGAGTAATAAAAAGCTGCCAGAGAAGATTGAATATGAGCATTTTTTTATATGCTAGGAAATATATATTCAACACAAAAGAAGACAACACAAAAGAATAATGAGAGAAAAAAGAAAAAATGACACAAGATAAATAAAAATAATAGCAAAATGACAGCCCTAAATTCTAGCTGTCATATCATAAATTATTATGTTACATATATTGGGATGTAAATATATGTAACATGAAAGGCAGACATTGGTAGAATGGGTAAAAAACCATAATCCAACTATATGTTGTATATAATAGACATATCTTAGATTAAAAATAAAAATAAGTTGAAGGTTAAAGAATGGAAAATATATACCATGAACACCATAATAGAAGAAAGCTAATGGCTATATATATATATAGAGAGAGAGAGAGAGAGAGAAAGAGAGAGAGAGAGAGACAAAATGGACATTGAAAAAATCATTAATGTAAAGAAATGATGATAGTTTAGAATTACAAAAGGTCAGTATAAGCATTTTTAAACTCCTTGAACTCCCCACCCCATAAATAATTTGTTTAGAGCACGGCTATTACAATTTACAAAGTAGCATTTGATTGAACACATTCTCAATGTTCTGTTTTATCATAGCATTTCCAATGTCTTATCTGAAGTCATTTAACATGAATAGATGGTTTTATTGCTTGCCAATTTACTTCTATAGGGATATAGTTAATTGGATTCCTATTATAATTTTATTACATGTGTACAGTTAGAACTACTGGTTACCTTGTAACCAAGGGAAAGTTTTGTTACCTAGGTTATTTCATTTCATTATTTATATAAATAGCTTCCTTTTAAAAGAGGATATAAATCTAATAAGACCCTTTACTTTGGTTGATGATTGTCCTTTTCAATCAACAATTATATGAATATTGAACCAAAACCTTTGGGTATATTTGCATAATTGAGAACAAAACCATTAATTTCCTATTTGAAAATTCAGAGGATGAAACATACTAGTCAGGAAATAGCTAAAATTCAAAGTGAATAAATTCAGTGGATTTGTTTTCATAAAGTGTTATATTTACTTTTAAATAAATGTCATCTATCATCATGGGAAGGTGTAAGGACTAATCTTATGAACCATTGAAACCAGAATTAAGATATTCTTATTTTTGACCAAGAAAGAGGAAAAAAAATAGATTCTAGATTTTATGCAAACATAGCATGAATGGACAGGGAAAAACAACAGGTTAAACAATTAGACAACATTACTATAGGACAATTTTGAAGCTTAGCAACTCCAACAACACCAAACCATGTACTACATCCTTTGCTTTGTGTATATAATCAGATTAACCAACACATTGGAGTTTAGATACAAAGCCATAATGTATGACTACTAATTTCACTCATCTGTAAAACTTTATGTAACACTCTCGGTATCCTTATTTTGAGTGTCGATATGTAATTCATATCTTAAGGAAATATTTTCCCATTGTACAATATAATTGCACAACTTTTCCCCAAACCAGCCAGCAATTATTTACTGGGTTACTTTTAGTCAGCATTTTCTGTTAGGCTGCCTCATTTTTTAGTGTATAAAATAGGCCTTATTTGATGAGCTCAGAAGGTAATGGGCAACACAGATACAATACAAAGAGAACAGAACAAGCATAATTTTTTTTTAAATATAAGGACTATAGGAAAACAACATAGAACAGAATCTCAGGTATGAGATGAAAACTGAAGCATCTCTCTCTTGGTTTGAATTTCCTCATGTCTAAAATGAAGAGGGCAGATATAATGACTAATTTTTATGAATGAAAGATGAATGCCAAAAGAATTGGTAAGATACATGGATATAATATAATATGATATAATATAATATTATAAAATATATATTATAATATATATAATATCAGCTTAGAAACTAGCAATTTGGTGAGAATCAGAAATAAAGTAAATGAGATTTCATCTAAAAATAAAGGTTATATGATCCAGAGTCAGAGGTTATCTGAGTGTTTACCTCTTAAGCAGCATTCTAATACTCAGTTCTCTTTTATGGATGTTCTACTACACTATCATAAACAAATATGAAACCATGAGAAAGAATCAGACAAAGAAATAATACATAGACTGGATTTTCAGAGATCCTAAAGTCCACAGTCTACTGATACATGCAGAATGTTTTTTTAGTCAAGAAAGCTACCATGGCTAGATGCCCTGAGAATCAGTCCCTGAGAAGGGGTTTGGTTGCAGTAGGTGTATTAAGAAGTGCCCTTGGAAGCAATACCTCCTCACGGAAAGGAAAGTGGTCAGTGGAAAGAAAAAGAGGTTGAGTTGTAATGTAGACACAACAATGGATTCAGTTAACTCTGTGAGAAGTTCTTGAACTTGAACATCCCAACATCCCTTCAGAATAGTACTGAAATTGGACTGGGTGGCCTAAAGCTTATGTTCCAATGCCAGACAATTATTAAACACATTCTGCTGCAAAAATGAACACAGTCATAAACCAGGCAGCTCTCTAGCTCTGAGATAATCTCTGAAGATTTTACATTTGAAATTCATCTTCTGATAGCACTCCCTACAGTGAGGCCATGTGTTTTTCATTGAAGTCAGAACTGGAAAGCCCATCACAATGAACTCCATTGTCCTTTTTTGCAACATACAGATCCACCTCTTCAGGCACACTCAGGAAACAGCTTCTCCTAGATTACAGGCAAACTTTACTATGGGGCAAATTTAAAATGAAGGATTCAGGGAATGCTCTACATTTTCCAATGCAGCAGACTGTCTCAAGTTGTAGCTGGTTTTCATTGTTTCCCATCACTGTTATATATTTTAGATTCTCCTTACCCTTGTCTAGCTCCCCTACTGATCTTAGTAGTTTATTTGGTCACATGATCCATGGGACATAAATTCTGCTTATCATATCTCTCATTAGTCAAATTTGCTTCTTTCATTTTTATTGTCATAACTGGGCAAGACAATTACAATAGATGTTCCTTAAAATTAATTACCAACAGTAACTGAATAACCAATGTCAATTTCCCTCCCTATCTCAATTAAAATCACTGATAGTTTTAATAGTTGGTTCAGTACCATACACCAAGTGACATGTGCTCATCTACCACCAGAGATGGGGTCTTCCAATGAAAACCAAGAGCCAAGCAATTAAACTTCAGAAATTAAATAATAATTTCTGAATAACCAATGTCAATTTCCAAACTTCAGAAATTAAAATGACAGTACTAGTTTATAACCAATGTCAATTTCCAAACTTCAGAAATTAAAATGACAGTACTAGTTTTACCAAACATGAATGCTTGATAGGGTTCCTCAACATGGTGACTCTAACAGAAAGTTAAACATGCAGATTCCTTCTTAATGAATGCATTTAGGATTAAGATGCATGAAAGGATAAGAAGAAGACAAAAATGGGCAGAAGTTGAACTGTGCACTCAGTTCAGCAAAAGCCTTATTTATTCTTCTGGGATCCTTGGAATAAAAGAGGCTCTTCAGTTGTCCTGATATTGATCATTCTGATCCTGACTTTCTATTTTCAAATCAACTGGTTATTTGAGGTGGGTCAGCTCAGGAAACAGTGTAACATTCAGTCAGGGTGAGGCAATCTCACAAGATCTCTGGGAATTGAAGGTGTTTTGTCATCAGTATATTAAAAAACTGGTACTTCACTGATTACAAGTACTTCACTGAAGGAGAGATCCATGTGTTGTATGTCAAAATCCTCCCCTTTTTTTTTGTAAAAAAAGTTATTTTAAAATATGAATACTTATTGATATTAAAGTTTGATAACAGAATTTATCCTTCAAGGTGTAAAATATATGAACATATATTATATATATATACACACACATAAGCATGTATATGTGTATATATGTACACACACACAAATACACAAATAAATGCATGAGATGTGGTTCTAAGTTTAATGGAGAAGAGAATAGCATGGGAGATAAATTGAAGGAATTAATATTTGATGAGCTTCTAATAAGTATGCTATAATATAGGAGTTATAATGAGTTTTACTTTATTTGAAAGAAAAATAAGTCCAAAGAATTATATAAATTGTTTAAACTCACACAATGAAGTGATGGTGTCATACTTCCCAGAAAGATTCTCCAGTCCAGAGAGAGAGTCAGCCCCACCCTAATCCCCCTTCCCTATAGCCCCACCCTAAACCCTCCTGTGCCCTATAGCCCTGCCCTAATCCTGTCCAAGCCCTATAAAAGTTGGCAACAACACAATTAACGTGCGATCCCCCGGAACCCCGCTTTTAGGAGTAGGGGAGGTTGCAGCTGGCCAGCTAAAATAAAGGCTTCTTTTGGCTTTATGTCATTGGCTTGGATGATTTTATTTTCTTTGGGTACAACATTGGCAGTGCTAAAATTCAGATACTTTTGACTTTAACATCCTAACTTTTACATCTACAGAAAATAATACTTTTTTCCTGAACTTCCTGTTTTGGTAGATGGTGGTCGTTATCATGATTTGGGCACATTTTGGTTAAAAACATTTGGCTAAAGCACCTGTTTAGTGAATCTACACATGAAAACAAATAAAGAGTGGAGGCGTCCTTCAGTAACAACTTTCTCTTTAATTGATACTTATAAGGAAGAGGAAACACTATCATTTTAAAAAATTTTCTCATTAGACCTTGTTGTGAATAATCTGCTTTTTTCTTGCTCTTCTCCCACAAGAAAAAGCTGTTACAGATGCAAAGTATGATTCCTTATGAATAGCAAAGGCAATTTACAAAACAGACTCAATAGATTACATCAAATAATTGCTTAAATAGGAAGATCTATTAGCAATTGTAAATAGTTTCTTTATTTCAAATACTTTAATTTTTGATAGAATAATTGAATCAAAATAGCATTGGTAACACTTCACTATCTTATACATTCCAGGAGTGCACATTTTTCTCTCAACTCTGCAACCCCTATGACATATAGACACAGACAACACCAACACACAAATACACACATGCATGCTATGCATAGCCACATATCTGAAGATTCTCACCTAACATAGTCATCTTTCTATATCTAACTCTAATCTTATAAAAATAGAAATGAATATTTTTTAATATAAAGTAGCAACAGCATTCTGACTTCATTGGCATCAATCCATAGCTTTCATTTAACCTCTGCTACATCAGAAACTCAAGATGAGTGTCCACTACCCCAGAAAAAGCTTTTATACTCTTGGTGATTATTTCAAATTCACTCGTTCCAGTATTTGTAGTAGTTGTATATTAAGAGCTAGGATGATTTATCAATGTAATTTTAATTGACATAATAATCATGTGTTTATGAAGTGCAATAACATTTTTAGATGTGTCTATGCAGTATGGAATGATTAAATCAAGCTAAGTAACATATCCATCACCTCACTTACCCATCATTTTTTCATGGTAGGGATATATACAAAAACTTTCATGAATTATAAAATATACATTATGATTAGGTGTGATCAGCTTGCTATGCAAGGAATGTCAAAAACTTATTCCTCCTGCTATGAAATTTTATACCCTTTGATCAACAGTTCTGCACTACCTCCCCCTCCCCAGCCTCAGGTAAACACCATTTTATTCTTTACCTCCATATATTTGACTTTTTGAGATTTTGCACATAACTGAGACCATGCAGTATTTATCCTTCCGTTTCTGGCTTATTTAACTTAATACAATGTCAGGTTCATCCATGTTGTCACAAAAGATAGAATGTCCTCCTGTTTTAAGTTTGAATTGTATTCCTTCATTTCTGTACACTGCATTAACTACATTTTCTTCATCCATTTATCCACTGGTGACACTAAATTGATTCCATATATTGGCTATTCTGGATAATGTTTCAATAAATGCAGGAATGTGTGATCACTGTCGGTGGAAATGTGTATCTAAATAACATAACAGGCCTGCTATCCTTAGAAAGAACATCATCTGGGCTTGGGCGGATCTAGGAACTTGGTTCTCATTTTTTTACCAGTCAACTGGTAAAGAACTTTGAACTATGTTCTTCAAAGCCTATTCACCTCAACCTCCTACATTCTCAGCTCTATATCATCAATTCAGGTTGTTCTCTGGTTTTTGCCTGGGCTCTCCTCTCTGTAGTGAGACCTGGACTCTAGGCAGTCTGCTTAGTTAGAATGTGGCTTACATTGATTTTTAGTACTTTATAGGAATTTCTGTTTCCTTGGATTCCAAACTTCAAAATGAATATTTCACTAATTTTGTGTTTTCATTGAAAAGAATGATTCACTGCTCCTAGGTTGAGCAAACAATATGACTTCCTCTACATATCTGCTTTTCTTCTAGGAGTCTAGAATTTTGCACCATACTAGACAAAGAATGCTGGTGTGACCCAGCCTTAATAAAACCTTTACTTCTATACCTTTATTGAGTTTCTCTTGGAAGAAACAACATGCATATGTTCCTGCAGTTTCCTATAGGAAAAGAATGAGTTCTGTGTGACCCCCAGATGTGAAAGGTGAATGCATAAACAAGCCAGCACACTGATTTCTCAGACTGCCTATCCTCTTCTCTTCTATAAATTGATTTTTGTCAATCTTACAATGATTACAAGCATATGCTGATTCTGTGAGTCTTCCTACCCAGTGGGCTCAAGGACCCTTGACTTGACCATCATTTCTGCACATTATTTTCTGACCTTTGTCATACATTTGGTGATTTTATATGATTGTGTTTACATTCTTTTTTAGGTTCCATTGATCTACTTTCTGCCATTACACAAATAATAACATCATTTTATTTGTAGTTTTAAAATAAAAATGTACTTTATGAAATATTCTAATTTCTGGTAACATTGTAATAAACCTTGATATCAGTTATTAATACATCAGACTCCCAACATTGTTCTTGGTTTTTCTTAGCCATTACATGTCAATTTTTCATATTGACACTGTACCATGTATTCTTATAAAATTCATTTATGGAGTCTAAAGGTTTGTATACAGATCTTTAAAACTTTTTAGGTTAAAAATTATGCTATCTGGTAGCAAAGGCAACTTATTTTTTCTACTACAAGATTAATATAATTCTTTCCTTCTTTTTAATTTACCATATAGATCTCCCTGCTTCTTTTCTTGCATGATCTATTTGATTGGATTCTAGGTGTTCTTAATTTTACATTGATGAATGGATATTTTTATATTCCTCCAAATATTCTTGAAGGTTTCTCTGGGAAGTAGTTAACTCACTTATAAACAGTCTGATCATTTTAGATCTTACTTTTATGGTTTGTTAGCAAGGACCAGAGCAGGGTTCTTTCTGGGTTATTATTCTTTACTATCAAGACAAGATCTTTTTAAATATTCCCCCAAATGTCCTTTGAATCTTGAAGTTTTCCAGTCTACCTTTAGGCACAGGCACTATTCCATACATTGTCTCCTGTATTTTGCAGGTGTCATTTTTTCTGGCCTCATATATGTGCTGGCTATCACACTGCTTAATATTTGAGGAGCACTCCTTGAAGACTTATGGGGTTTCCTGTCAATGTAGCTCACCCCTACTATATTCTTCAAAGCCTATTCACCTCAGCCTCCTATTCTCAGCTCTATATCATCAACTCTGGTTGTTCTCTGGCTTCTGCCCAGGCTCTCCTCTCTGTAGTGAGGCCTGGACTCTAGGCAGTCTGCTTAGTTAGAATGTGGCTTACACTGATTTTAGCACTTTACAGTAATTTCTGTTTCCTTGGATTCCAAACTTGAAAATGAATATTTCACCAATTTTGTGTTTTAATATTGATTGGAAAGTAAACCCAATGGCTATTGCTTCATCTTGTCTAAAAGGAGACATCCCTTCTGGTATTATATTACTGTATATTCTTGTAGTGTTAGAGTAGTGGGTCTTGTTAACCTTATAATTGGGAATATAGACCCTATTTCCATGCCTAGTATAGGAAATACAATTTTAATACATTTTTAAGTCATAATTAACTTTCTTTGTTACTATGGTTTTTTGAAACTTATGAGAAAAGACATTTTTAGAAATTCAGATTTAAGAGCAACAGTGAGAGGTTAGAGAAATGAGATTGTCCTTTAGCTTCATGGGCTATAAAATCACAGTTTCAACATCAAATGAATATATATAAGAATATTGATCAGAGACCTGATCACAAAATTTGGTTTTGATGCTTATTAGGACTGTCTCTATTTCAAAAGAGAAGTAAAAAATATAAGGAGTATACTGATGTTAGTGAAAATTTAGTGTATCAGTAAGTTGTTAATTGCTTTAAATAATATAAGAATAAAATTTCAATTCATTGTGCATTTAATGGGGACTCAACAAAGAATTCTGAAGAAAAATGAAATTAGCAAGAATGCATTTTTCTTTAAGCCATCGTTCCTGCAGCCTTTTTTTTTTTTTTCAAAGAATTTTGATTTAACTTTTATGGTATTTCTTCCCCTATTATGAAAAATGTCTATCCAGTTTTCTTCCCACAGTAACTTCAGATAGCCACAAGTGGGGATCAACTCACAAATACAGTGGTATCCTGGTTCCTTCTATAGTCTGCCAGCTCTGCTTTTCCAACATCTTCCTTACAGTTATCACCTACATCAATTATTGACGAAGTCTACATGTTCCCATTAAAATTTAAAATTTAAAATTCAAAAACTGAAATTTCTTCTCTCTCCAAACTAACATTTCCTTCATTGCTTTATGTCTTATTAATGGTATCTGAATCTTACCAATCACATATATAAAACTTCTGAATCACAATAGACTTCTCTGCTTCCAAAACATAAACATTCATTGCTTTCTCAGGTCTTACTTTTTATATTACTTCTCTAGCTGAATCCTTCATTTCTTGACTTATGAACCACAGAAATAATTTATATATTATTGTGCATTAAAAAATGAAGTTATGTTCATTAAATTGCTGGTTTTCTTCCCAATATCCAAATATCCAAGCCATTTAGAAATTCTATAAATTAATTATTTTAATATGCATATGAATATTTTTATTATTTTATATGTATTTTATATTAATATACATAATGTGTAATTGCATTGTCATTAAGTAAAATATTATACCTAGATTAAGCAGGTTTGGGAACAAACTCAAAAACCTTTTAGGAGGCATACAATAGGAAAAGGCCTAACAAAGTATAGTCTACTAGGATTAGTTGATATTACTTATAAATAGGAGTGAGACCATTAATTAATCTATAAAATCAGTTTGGTGGAATTCACTTAAGAGAACTTGTACCTTATTTCTGAATATATCAGTGTTGATAAAAGTTGGCAACTTCAAACTCCTTCCAAGAAACAGTAAGAGAACACCACGTAGGTAACACAGAATGTATTAGGAAAAAGATGGGACACAGATGGCTCTAATGGCATAACCCAGATTAATGACCCTTAACATTCTGAGGCAGAGGACACCACTTTCCTGAAGAATAGTACAGATTGCACTGAGCGGAGAATATGAAAGGGAGATGGTAATGAGGGGGCATCTGCTTCCTTAGCAACTTGGCTCAGATAGTGCTTAGTACATCCTCACCAGGGAAATAAACAATCATCCCTGGAATGATAAACATTTGCATGTGTACTTGGAGGAGCAGGTGTGGCATTGTTCTGCAATTCTGTTTGCCATCATTAATATGGGAGGAGTGCATTAGCAGGAGCATTTAATTTTTGCATTGTTGCTGATATCCTGCCAATCATCTTCTGGACAGGACAAAGGACAAGTTCATTATTTCTTGTATGCCAAATGTAAAGAAAGAACTTTCCTACATACTTTTTTAATCCTTTCTTCCTCTTTGTTTGGATAGGCCAATAGATGGCTAGATAATACGTATTCTTAGAAGAGCACCTTACAGTTCACCTTGAGATAAATGCTTGCTATAAATTCTCTAGGTTTAAAAGAATGGAACTGCCTGACTGTTGCTTTCATTATCAGGGAATTGACTGTTTATTTCACTCTCTCAGTAGTGGTATAATATAACCTTGGAAATAATGGAACCTCCCCTGCAAGAATAGTCACCTGCTCTTTCAAAGAAAAAAAAAAAAATAATTTTTTTTAAAAAAAAAAAAAAAATGTATTTTTAAACTTTTTTTTGAAGCAATTTTCATTTTACTGTAATTGTGTGATATTCCTGAATAGAAACACCTTATTTGTCTCAGAAGAAAGACTGGTTTCAGACCACAAAAATGGTTGAAATCAAAATCATTTCCCTTCTTTGCATTTTACCATCTTTTAAAATAGGCATAAGCCAAAATTAGAATATAGACAGTTTTAAAATTTAAAGCATATTTATCCATGAGAATCTAATGAGCTAACCATTGATATAATTCATGACATGAATATATATTTTAACAAATATAAAAAAATTCAATATTGATATTTCATATACATTATTTATCATAGTTTTCATGATGTGAATATGTATTTTAAATGAACAAATAAATATTTAAACTTCATATTTTATACAAACTATTATTTATCATAAAGAGCTTGAGTAGACATTATCTTTTACCAATAATGCTCTTAAGGACATAAAGTTGCAAAAGAAGCAGCTAACCTTATCTGAACTATGTCTCAAGTGCCGTGAATTGGATGGTAAACAGTATTAATTTAAATATTTATGCCAGACTTCGTGTTTGCATCTTGACCTTAGCTAAGGTCCCCTTGGACTGAAATGAAGCCAATGGAATGTTGAGGGTTCTTGAATTTACAGAGATTATACACAACAGGTTGCATCTTCTCCAGGGCTTCTAAGAATCCTCATGTGGTGCATATTTTCATGGAGGACTGATTAAAAAATCTTACACTTGGAGTTTAGATTTTTTGTGCTACTGACTGCAATACTAGACCAGAAAGTAGCATTTTTACTCTAAATTACCTAATGTTAGTAATGATTGTTAAAGTAAATATTTTAATGTTTTTCATTCATTTGGCTTTGTTTCCCTTTGAGCCACTGTTAGTCTTTTTTGTCCAATACTTTAAAAGTGTAAATAAACACTACTTAGTATTAGACCATTAAAAAGAACTTGCCATGGGCTAAATTTGACCAATCACAAAGTAGTTGGAGCACTCCTGCCCCATAGCAGCACTGGTAAGAACATTGATGATTCTAAGATAGCAAATTTAATGTAAGAAATATCAAAAAATTGAGTGTGGGAGAACAATTCAAATCTCAAGGCTGACATTTTACCAAAGGCAGGGAGGAAAATTCTTCCTTGTTGTGGAATGTTGAAAAGATAAGATTCCAGAACAATAGTAAAAAGATGTTTGAGGGGATACGAGATGTAATACATGAGAGATAGTACTGAAACCTTTATCTTGGTTTTGATGTTACGAAGAGGGCAAAATCCCTTCTTTGAGGGAGGGGGAAGCATTACTTTTTACACTATTATCTCAAGTACTAGCAGCTGGACAGAGGCACATTTATCACATCTAAAATTCCTGACTGATACTCTATAGGCTTGCTACAAATTAAGAAGAAGGGAAATTTTAATGGAAAAAAAAAGTTACATATGTTGTGGATTTTTTTTGGGGGGGGACAGGAAAGGTAATATCTTATTTTATTTTATTTATTTATTTATTTATTTATTTATTTATTTATGGTACTGGGGATTGAACTCAGGACCTTGGGCTTGCAAGGCAAACACTCTACCAACTGAGATATATCCCCAGTCCTATTTTTAAATATTTTTTTTTAATTTCAATTTTTTTTATTTTTACAGACTGCATTTTGACTCATTGAACACAAATGGGGTACAACTTTTCATTTCTATGGTTGTGCATGATGTAGATTCATACCATTCATGTAATCATACATGTACATAGGATAATGGTGTCTGTCTCATTCCACCATTTTTCGTACCCCTGCCCTCTCCCCCTCTCATTTCCCTCTATTAATCTAAAGTTCTTACATTCTGTTGTGGATTTTTAAAGAAATTCTCACAAAAAAAAAAGGAAATAGAGATGAACATTAAGAGATAACATTGCTAAAACTTTAACTTAAAGAATAAAGTCTGTTAATAATCAGAGATGTCAAATAGGCTGTGTCTATACTGATTTATTTGCTGTTGTACAGGAAGGAGTAGCAAGAGATAAAGGGACATTAATTCAGGGAAAGGCAAAGCAGGACTAGAAGTCAAAATGGAATTCACTTCAAGGAGTCATGAGTTTTAATATTTCCAGGGGGATGCGAGGGATTTGGGGGCAACAATGGATCCTAATCACCCAGGTCCACAGGCAGGTGGATACTAATGGAGATGAGTAGGAAAAACTCTCTGTGCTTTCACATTGATCTCTCTCATATACAAGATCAAGACCTCACTTACGCAGTTGCAAGAAGAGATTTCCAGACAAATTGGGCCACAAAAGACACATCTCTTTATGTAGCTGTCAGTGGAATATGAATGACCAAAATCTAGGCTAATGAATCTGATTTCATGCTCACTACTTGAGCAATGGCAGGTAATATTAAAGTAAGCACAAGAAGATACATTCCTGTTCATAATATCCACCAGGCAGACCTTGGTTCCCAGTCTTTGGCATGGAGATGAGAAAAGAAACTGCTCATTCTTTTTGGAGCCATGATGTGGGATTCAGTCTTGCACATTAGATTCTCCAGTTCCAATTCTCTAATCCTACTTAACCCTTCCCTCAAATTGTATTTCTCATATCCGACTTTCTAGGGTGAGAGCACTCTGGATTTTTCTCTACTAGAAATTTATCATGTATGGAATAAACCTTGGCTATGGGCCCCCAGGCTTCTCTGGTTAGCAAATAATTTTTTGTGAAGTTATGGTCTTTACTTTAGGTCACCCCAAAATGCTACCAAAATTCAAAGCTGATCTAGACTTTCATCTTCCATCATATCTTTCTATAATAACACATTTATATCAAAGGCATCATATACAGAAAGCCCTTATTGTTAATTATGTGATGATAATGAGGCAGGAGACAGGAAGAATAAAGATTAAAGATTAGAAAAATTATGTTTAGAAACAATTTAACCTGAAACTATTTCCTGGCTACATGAATTAAAGAGTAATCAGTACAATGGATGAATTCTCGTAAGCATATATAGAGGAACAGTAATAGCTGAACCGGGAATGATTGAGGCTATAAAAGAAAAAGCCTCACAAAAAATGATTCCATCTTATTTTGATAGGTTATGGTAATTAGCTAAAAGTGTTTTAAAAATGAACAAGATTCAGTCCGTGTCTTAAAAATGTGTTTAACTCTACATGGATTAACTCAGAATAGAAAGTAGTTTGATATTTTGGTTAGATTTTAGGTGCTCCCCAAAAGTTCATTGTGAAAAAATACAAGAAAGTTAGAAGGTGAAATGATTGGATTTTGAGATCTCCTGATAGGGACTAACTGGGTGAAAACTGTAGGCAGGTAGGGCATAGCTGGAGGCAGTTGGAGGAGGTGGGTCACTAGGGCATGTCCCTGGGGTTTATATTTTGTCCCCAGGGGTTTTTATTTTGTCCTCTCTCTCTCTCTGTGCTTCCTGGTATGATGTTCTGAGCTGCTCTCCTCTGCCACGGCCTTCCTTCTTCCATGTTGTTCTGTCACATCTTGGGTCCACAGCAATAGAGCCAGTGATCATGGACTGAGACCTCTGAAGCCATGAGCCCAAAAATAAACTTTTCCTCCTCTAAAATTGTTCTTCTCAGGTCTATTGGTCATAACAGTGAAAAACATGACTAATACAGCTGGCTTGAGAGGACAGGAAAGCTGAAAGTGTGGTCCCATCTGTCCTCACTAATCTAGGACATCCCAGCATGGTTATTTACCTTCACCCTAAAAAAGTGAACTAGTATCAGTGATAACTCTTTTGGTCATCCTAATTAGGGCACTATTAAAATGGTTTATATCATATTGTCGAGAGCTGGAGGCAAGAATGAAATAAGAAGAGATTCAAAGAAAGCTATTGAACTATTTGATTGTCTTAATAGTAATAAAATCTTTCTTATGGATATGAATGCTGACCTATTAAATTTATACAATATAGAGTAGCAGAACACAGTCCAGGTGTTCCAGGTAGGAGTGTGTGTGTGTGTGTTACCAATATCTTATGTTTCACTTATTAAAATAGTGATATGATAAATTAAAATTAAATTTGGGTTCTACCATGCATTCCTCAATATGCCTTCTAACTGGAATAACTTCTGTGCCTACAGGATGAAGTCATTGTTCTTCAAAAAAACATTTCAAAGGTTTCTTTAGGAAAGACATTCCTGATTTCTCCAAATAGCTTTCTAGCTATGTCACCTTGTGATCTCTCTACTTGATATTCTTTGATCATTAAGCTACTGACACTGCTCAGTAATTTATATCTTTCTGTATCTCTGCATCGTAATGCATATGAAGTATTTTCACAAAATAAACTTTTTTCTTCATCAAAGTATTTCAAGAGCATCATACTTGACTGGCCCACACATTCATTGAAATAAATGATGAATTCTGAATTCATCACTCAGAATTTTCTCTTGTTTTCAATAGACACTCTTCTAAATTACACTTCTAAATTACACTCTTCTAATACATTAAATTATCTATCAGAATGTATAGGCTATAATATCATTAGACTCATGTATTTTCAACTATTAAGAAAAGGTGATTTTTAATATTCTTAAATAATTCAATTATATTTACAATTTATTTATAAAATTGTCATATTTAGAACTCCCTTGTTTGTTCAATTAAACAACAAATGAACTCATGTATTCTACTGATGATTATTATTAAATAAATATTCTCAAGTAATTATTCATTGCACATAATATGAAGTCTACATATTAGATATCTACTAGATATCTATATGTATATAAAAGGGAGCATTGTGCTTTGTGCATATTCCAAAATTATGTATGCGGTATATTTTGTCCATGCAATTAGAAAAAAATCCTGAACATGCATAAATACTTTAACTCTTGTTTTGCAAACATTTTCTGTCAATAACTGTAGTGGAAAATCTTATGTTAGATTCATATATTCTTGCTTTTAATCTTCTTGATGATTTCCTCCATTGAACTCCATAGTCAAATGCATTCCATTTTTATTTAGATAGTGGAAGACTATATAATATCTTATACTGATGGCTCAGAGTCAGAGTCTACAGATTTGGGTTGGAGATTTCATTGCTTATTGTCATACATTTCTGTTAATGGTGTGGACCACACTGCAGTAAAACTAATATAGGGATATAAAGCATATGTATAACAACATTTAATGGCAGGCACAGAAATGATTGTGGGGAGGCAGTCTCCTCTAATATACATTTTACTGCTGCAAATAGATCTAGATGACAGGTTCAATTTAAAACCAATGTTCTATCTAAACCTTTATGACCACTTCATTGGCCAGACATTTCAAAAAATTGACAATAAGATTTCAAAAAGGCCAATACCCTGATTTTAGTAAAACAATTATGATGTAATTAGCTAGTGGAGATATCTCAAGCTCCAGTCTTTGCCGTATACTTTATTTCCCCAGACACACTATATAGTCTTCTAATGACAAAGCCAAGAATCTAGTGATATGTATTGATTGACTTTTTTACACCATGATTCTACCTCCAAAACAAATGGCTAAGAAATAAAATATATGACACCTAGCAAATTTCTAAGAAATTCTTTTTTCAAAAATATATGAAAGATCAATATGCTAATTGTCAGACTCCATTGCCTAGCACTTCAATGGGTGGCATGTGTGTTTTGGGGGAGAATTTGGGATGAAAGCAGACACTTTAACCATACGGATGCAAAACAACCCCAAGTTAGTAATATAACCAACTTATGCACACAAATTTTGTAGCTCAGGAACTCAAATGTGGTATAATAGGATAGTTTGACTCCACTACACCTTTGGGACCTCTGCTAAGTGAATTCAATTAGCTGGGGATGATGTGGAATGCAATGATCTGTACAATTTTTCACCTACCAGTTTCTTCAGTGGGTTGGGATGACATGAAAGCTGGTCTCAGCTACATCTGTCAACCAGCCTGCCGGCATAAGTTCTTTCTATGTGGCTTGGGCTTCTCACATTGTGGCTGCTTGGTTTTGAAAGGCAGAGTCCTCAAAGCAACATGTTCCATGAGAATTAAGATGGCCATATCAATTTATGACCTGACTTTGAAGCCAGAATTGAGGACAGTCAGTGTAGAGTAGGGAATCTGGTCGAATTGAGGAACGAAGGTCATCCGAGTCAGAGAAGTTGGAGACCACCCCTGGGAGATTGGAAGGTCAGTGTCTCCAGAGCCCTCTTGGTCACCAAGGTTACCTGCCTATACAACCTCTCCACACAAAAAAGCTGCAGGCAGGGAATTGCTAAGCAATGCCCCCTGGGCCCCTACCTGCCTGAATCCTCCCTGCAGCTCTTCCCCCTGCCATCTGCTTCTCACCTTTTTGTTATGTCACTGGCATCTCCTGGGCCTAATCAGGTAGGCAGGAAGGAGAGAGATAAGAGGGGAGAGAGCAGGGGAACAAAGGAGACCCTAATCTATAAAAGATGAAGGGTACTCTCTCTCAAGAACTTCTTGGAATTCTAGAACATCAGCCATGGTCCCCTTCTCCCTCCCAGTAGAATTCTGAATTTACATTTAAATAAAATCTGCTTAATATATGCTTGCCTTGACTTGCTTCTTTGACTTTATACCTCAACATCCGAAGAAGCAATATTCATCACCGATAAACAGTGGTACCAGCTTCAGTAGTTATATCATGTTGATCTCATTATCTTGAATACGTAAAAGTGGCCATTAGCCCTCCCACATTCAAGGTAAAAAATATAACTCTATCCCTCATTAGAAGAACATCTATTTATGAATCTTTTTCTTAACTAACACAGAGTAATGAGGACAGCAGAGAAAGAAAAATATAGGTAAACATATTAAAACAGATATCTGAGCAAAAGCTGATGCTTAAATTAGAAGAGTCATGGAAAAGCATGTACAGGTCATTCGGTGTCAATATACAGAAAGAAACTTGGCATAACAGGGTACATTCACAAATAGGATATAACACCAAATAAAATAAGAGAGGAGGTTAATAGTAGGATACATGACTTAGATATTAGAAATAGAGTAAGGTAAACCTATAGATGAGGACTCATTGTTACTTATGGAAAATTAAAGATATATTCAGAAGAACAAAATCTGTTAGTAAAACAAAAGTTTAGCTAGCAGTCCTGATGCAATATATCATACCTGACGATATGATAAAGGAAATTTTACAGGCTCAAATGAAGGACATCAAAGCAATGCAGAGCAACATGAACAACAACAACAACAACAAAACAATAAAGGCAGTTACATAAGTAAATGTACAGTATAAAATACTTCATTATAACACTCTTTATCCCATTCGATATAAATGAAAACTGCTTATACTATAATAAAATGTTGTTTATGGGTTTATGATATATCAAGATGAATGTATATGTATAATGCAGTTTTCCAGATAGTAATAGCACAGAGGTGGAAAATATATTGGAAGAAAATATTTCTATATATTTGAAATTAAATTTTCACTAATCTCAATTCAGTTCTATTAAGGTACAGTTTTTAAAATATATTTTAATGTGTACAGTTGAGGTATATAACATGATTTGATTGGATACATAGAGAGAAAAGAAGCTATTACATTGAAGCAGATTAACATAACTGTCATCTCACAGTCATTTTTTTGTGACAAGAGTAGCTTAAATATGCTTATTTAGCAAAAGTCCCACATAGAATAAAATTTCACTAGCTAACGTATTTGTATTATATGTTAGATCTTCAAACTTCTTCAACCTATGCGTCTGCTATTTTGTGTCCTTTGATCAACATTTTCCCATTTTCTTCCTCCACACTCCGGTTTATGGTAAAAGCTATTTACCATCTATCTCTGTATATTTGACCTTCCTTTTAAGATTCATATATAAGTAAGACCAGGCAGTATTTTTCTTTCTGTGACTGGCTTATTTCACTTAAGTACTATCTTCCAGGTCCACTACGGCATTATATTGGCACAATTACAAGGAAGAAATGGTGTTCGAGAGTCTAAAGGCCTGGAGAGCTGGGCACAGCTGAAGGAATAAAGGAATTAAAATGACATAAACATAGGAAAATCAAATAGCAAAATGGCAGAAATAAATATGCCATTTTGAATCTTTATTAGTCCTTGCCTTAATGTAAATGGATTTAACCTATAAACACAAGGCAGAGATTTTCAAAATGGGTATTTAAAAATAATCCAACTATATATTATCTTTAAGAGACATGATTAATTCAAACACATATAAGTTGAAAGTAAAAGTTCAGAAAATTCTGTAAGTGCAAACTATAAGCAAAAACAAAACAAAACAAAACAAAAACTGGAGAGATTTATGTTACATTTGTCATTTCTGTGAACAAAATGTCTGACAACAACTTAGAGGAGGAAAGATTTATTTTGGCTCATAGTTTTAGAAGATTTAGTTTTTGGTCTGCTGGGTATGTTCTTTAGGCCTGAAGAGAGTTAGAACATCATGGAAGAAGGATGTGGTAAGGGCTCTTTGATGAGTTCCTGGCAACCAGGAAGCAGAGAGAAAGGAAGGGGCCAGAAAGAAGAGAAACTCTTCAGAACGTGCCTTCAGTGACTTGCTTCCTCCCAATAGGTCTCGTTTCTCAGTAGTCCATTCAGATATCTAATGATTAATCCACTGATGAAGTCAGAACCCTCAAGACTCAATCACTTCCCAAAAGTCCCATCTTTAAATACATGAGACTTTGAGGGACATTGTAGATCCAAACCGTAACATGGCCACACTACTGTCAGACAAAATATTGCTAGAAAAACGATTGCTAGGGTTAAAACTCTTAAAACCAAATGATCTCTGAAGTGAGAGAGTTTATTGAGCTGCTACAAATGATAGGCAGGAAAATACCAAGTGCTGGGAGAGATTTCTGCCACTAGTAGCAGTAAAGCTAGACAGTACTTGGAAAAATGTTCACTTGACTCAGAGTTGAGAATGTTTTTTAACAAAAACCTGGGGCAATGAAAGCACACATTGTTTGCATTGAATTTCCACTAGATTTAGATGAAAGAGGTGGTATAACTATAGTAGGGAAGTTTTGAGTTAAGAGAGCAGGCCACAAAGAGAAGTAATTTTTGCTAATAGACAGGCTGGGGATTGCCAGTAAAGAAATTTGTACATAAATGGGCGCAGTTGCCTGGTGGTCAGCTATGTGAGATTTAAGCTAGAGTTTCAACTGGCATGTGAAACAGTCTCTTGTTTTTTTCACCTGCACCTGTTAACTGACTAATTCACATACTCCTCCTCCTTTTAAAGCCTTTTAAACATCTCAGAATTTTTCTTTTTATCA
The DNA here is from genome assembly GCA_020662805.1 of Glaucomys volans. Taxonomy (NCBI): domain Eukaryota; kingdom Metazoa; phylum Chordata; class Mammalia; order Rodentia; family Sciuridae; genus Glaucomys; species Glaucomys volans. The sequence goes on along the minus strand of JAJEJO010002239.1, from coordinate 223,242 downwards.
CTAGAGGTGAAAATTGTCATTTTATAATGATAAAGCCACCAATGTGGGCTGGGGATATATCTCAGTTGGTAGAGTGCTTGCCTCACATGCCAAGGCCCTGGATTCAATCTCAGCATCAAAAACAAAACAAAACAAAAAGCAAAACAAAAAACAAAAACATCAACAAAACACCAGTGCTATAGGAAGAAAGCAAGTGTTAATATATATGCAACTAATAACAAAGAATTGAAATGTATGAAGAAAAACTGAAGTGAATTTAAGGGAAAACAGAAAACTAAATAATAATAGTTGATCTTCAGTTCCTTATTTTGAATAACTAATTAAATACCTAAGAACAAGGAGCCCAAAGAAATAAAAACTTGAAAAACATCATAAACAAGCTCTGTTCAACTCTTCACCCAGTGACAACAGAATGATCATTCTTCTCATTGCACAAGTGACAATCTCCTGGATTGATCATCAACTAGTTCTTAAGACAATCTCCACAAACTTAAAAGGATCAAAATGATATAATCTATGTTATTCAACCCAAATGGAATAAAACTAGAAATCTATAATTAGAGGAAAATCAGGGGAAATCACAAATATATGAATGTTAAAAACAGACTAATTTCACCAAGAAAGTGGAAAATATAAAGGTGATATTGCAGAAGAGTAAAAGAAGAAATTTTATTCTATGTGGGACTTTTGTCCCACATAGGGCAAGTAATTGAAATGAGATAAAGAAAATCTATTGTTAATAACCCTATGGATGCAATTATTAACTAATTTAGTATACACACACAGTTTCCAAATTAAAGCACAGAAAGACAAAAAGATTGGAAAATATTGGAGAGAGAAATGACATAAAATATAGTGAGATGGCTTAGCATATTTTTAATTGGAGCAAGGAGAAGTGAAAGAAAGTACAATAGAAAAAACATTTCAAAGAAAATTGATGTGGATTCTGTCTAATCAATGAAAGGTAGCAATCTGTAGATATAAGAAGGAAAGTGAATTCCAAAGTCATAAATAAAAAGAAATGCATATCTAAACACATCATTTGAAATTAAAGATGATCCGGCATCAGAAGACATCTTTAAAGCAGGCTACACTTAAGTCAGTAACAGTTGGCATGAGTTAGGCTCATGATTGACTTCTAACAGCAAAATGAAAACAAGATAGAAGTAAAATATTATTTTAATGTGTAGGTGGAATACAACTGCCAAATAAAAGTTCTGGATACAGCCAAAAGTATTACTCAAGAGTTAATGTGGGGTCTCCTGGGGCGGTCTGGCCTGGAGCGGCTGGAGACGCTGACTCTGGCAGGGAGTTTGGAACCTTCTGCAACATTTTGCAGCTTCCCTGGCAGAGGGCGACCATCTGGGGCTGCCTGAGTCCTCAGAGCTGAGCTCTGGTCTTCAGGTCTACCCAGCCACTGCAAGGCGTCTCCTGGGGAGGTCTGGCCTGGAGCAGAGGGAGTCGCCAGCTCCAGCGGGGAGTTTGGGCCGTTTGGCACTATTTTACAGCTTCCCTGGCAGAGAGTGACCACCTGCCACCGACTGAGCTCCCATGCTGGGGGAGCTCAGGCCTGCCTGGGCTCTCAAGCCCAATGTCTCCATCACTGAGCACGGGTTTGTGCCCCCACCCCAACTTGGTCTAGTGCCCAGATCCACACCTTGGCCCGGGGTCTAGCACCTTGCTGTATCTGATTGTCTATCAAGACCAGGCTGCCTCTGCCCAGAAGCATTGATCATTCCCAACCTGGAGGTAGTAGGACAGCACATTTCTTGGGTCACCGCTTGATCAAGCACCTCTCAAACATCAGGTGAGTTACTGGAAATCTGCAAGGACACTTTAAGTCTTTACAGGGAAATCACAATCCCTCTGATTTGCACTACTAAAGGGAAAGGTACACGAGCAACATGAGAAAACATGGGAAGAAAGTGTCCCAAACAAACCTAGATGATACATCAAGAGAACCCAAAGACAGCATGGTAGGAGGAAGACAGAAAGGGAGTTCAGAATATTTATAATTACAATGATCTGAGAAGAGAATAATGTGACCACAGAGCAGATTCAGGCCATGAATAATCAGCTAATAGAGCAATTGCAGGAAGCAAAAAATCATTTCAATAAAGAGATAGAAGTTCTGAGAAAACAAACAAACAGAAATCCTTGAAGGAAACAAGGAAATGAAGGAAACAATAAACCAAGTTAAAAACTCAATAGAAAGCATAATTAACAGAATAGATTGCTTGGAAGACAGAACCTCAGACAATGAAGACAAAATATTTAATCTTGAAAAGAAAGTTGAACAAACAGAGAAGATGGTTAGGAATGATGAACGAAACCTCCAAGAAATATGGGACATCATGAAAAGACCAAATTTAAGAATTATTGGGATTAAGGAAGGCACAGAGATACAAACCAAGGGTATGAATAATCTGCTCAAGGAAAAAATATCAGAAAATTTCCCAAATATGATGAATGAGATGGAAAATCAATTACAAGAGGCTTACAGGACACCAAACGCACAGAATTTCAACAGATCCACACCAAG
>JAJEJO010002239.1:153406-212547 GCA_020662805.1 Glaucomys volans | reverse complement strand
ATACTACAGAGCAATAGTAACAAAAACAGCATGGTATTGGCACCAAAATAGACAGGTAGATCAATGGTACAGAATAGAGGACACAGAGACAAACCCACATAAATACAGGTATCTCATACTTGACAAAGAAGCCAAAAACATACAGTGGAGAAAAGACAGCCTCTTCAACAAATGGTGCTGGGAAAATTGGAAATCCTTATGCAGCAAAATGAAACTAAACCCATATCTCTCACCCTGTACAAAACTCAACTCAAAGTGGATCAAGAACTTAGAAATTAGACCTGAGACCCTGCACCTAATAGAAGAGAAAATAGGTCCAAATCATCATCACGTTGTCCTAGGACCAGATTTCCTTAACATGACTCCCAAAGCACAAGAAATAAAAGCACAAATCAATGATTGGGATAGAGTCAAACTAAAAAGCTTTTTCTCAGCAAAGGAAACAATCAGCAATGTGAAGAGAGAGCCTTCAGAGTGGGAGAAAATCTTTGCCACACACAGTTCAGATAGAGCACTAATCTCCAGAATCTACCAAGTACTCAAAAATCTTTACACCAAGAACACTAATAACCCAATCAATAAATGGGCCAAGGAAATGAACAGACACTTTACAGAGGAAGATCTACAATCAACAGATTTATGAAAAAATGTTCAACATCCCTCGTTATAAGAGAAATGCAAATCAAAACCACCTCAAGATTTCATCTTACCCCAATTAGAATGTCTTTTATTAAAAATACAGGCAACAACAGGTGTTGGCGAGGATGTGGGGAAAAGGGTACACTCATACATTGCTGGTAGGAGTGCAAGTTGGTGCAACCACTCTGGAAAGCAGTGTGGAGGTTCCTTAGAAAACTTGGAATGGATCCACCATTTGACCCAGCTATCCCACTCCTTGGCCTATACCCAAAGGACTTAAAATCAGATTACTACAGTGATGCAGCCACATCAATGTTCATAGCTGCTCAATTCACAATAGCTAGATTGTGGAACCAACCTAGATGCCCTTCAATAGATGAATGGATAAAGAAAATGTGGTATATATACACAATGGAATATTATTCAGCCATAAAGATGAATAAAATTATGGTATTTGTAGGTAAATGGATGATGTTGGAGACTCTTATGCTAAGTGAGATTAGCCAATCCCAAAAATCCAAAGGCCGAATGCTCTCTCTGATAAATGAATGATGATGCATAATGCGCCGGGGCAGGGGGGTGGCAAGAAGGGAGGAAGGATAGATAGCATGGAGGGAAGTGAGGGGTGGGGTTAGGGTGGGGGGGTAAAAATAATAACAAAATGTGTGACAGACATCATTGCCCTGTGTACATGTATGAATGCACAGATGGTGTGACTCTACTTTGTGTACAACCAGTGAAACAATAGCTGTACTCCATTCGTGTTCAATGAATCAATAAAATAAATAAATAAATAAAATACATAAAACAAGTTAATGTGGGAAAAAGTCATTTCTAGGCAAACACGGGTAAGTTCCACCACCATCAAACTTGCCATAACAGAAATACCTACAGGTTTTCTTCAGGAAAATGGATGTGAGTTGGCAGTTCAGAGATGCAGGAATCAAAGGGTTGCAATAAAAATAAAAAAGTATATGAGCAAATTTAAATGAACATTGACAGCATAGTTCTAATATGGAAGTGGTCTAGCATTTTAAAAGGATTAAGTTAAACATGTAGGAAAACAACATTCAAATTTAGGGGCGGCATAAAGGCAGCAATATCCTTGATCTACTCAGTTCTTTTGCCAAGCATCAGAACAACATTGAAACATTGATTAACCTCCATATACTTTGCAGGACTTTTTTCTAGCCTGTTCTTTCTCTTGTTTTCTGTACCTCTTTTCTGTTTCCCTGTAAGGGCTGTAATTCATCTCCAGATGATGAATTCTCATTTTAAGATCTGCTTCTCTAAAAGCGTACCTAAAGTAGTTTTCAGTTTGGATTAAACAATTCAACTATGCTAACATCACTGTAAATGCCTAGAATGAAGTTAAAGATCCAGTTAATATTTGGTAATTTGTGGTAATATTTGGTTTTTCATGGTACAGTGTTCAGCCCAGTTACCAGTTAATATTAAAAGATTTCATAGCTTCCAAACTAACAAGGGGCAAGTTTAATAAAAAATCAATCAATCTGAACAAGAAAAGAAGAAAAAAAAGAATCATAAATCAGGCAGGACAAATAAAAAGCATATTCTAAGAAGGCAATTTAAAATCAAACACATCACTGCTTACGTTATGAATCACACAAATATACTGTTAAGCAAAAAGGAAAGCAAAAGGAAATCTTGCTGCTCTATTTGATTCAGATTCAATTCAAAAAGCAGTCACATCCAAATCATGGTGTTTAGCGACTGAGTAGTAAAATCACAACATAGCAAAGAAATCATTTCCTGAAGGGAGGAAGAAACTGCACAGTGATGGTGTTGAGCAAGGAGGAGGATTCCCGACTTGACAGCTGTTGGAGGATGGGGTGTTAATTTTGGGTCATGGTGCTGGACCAGCTGCACCTGACTGTTGATGCCAATGAGCAGTCTCCTGGTTTCCTGGCAAATACAGGAAAATGGTTTCACCAAAGCAAAGGTGAGAGCTCATCATCAAATATACAAATTCAGAGACACCAACAGTTGAATACATAAAAACTCACTTCATTTAAAATCCAAAGTTATCATGTGAGTTTGGTATGATTGTCTTCACTTTATACTTTATTTACTTTTGTTTTTAATCTTTGGTGCTTGGAACTGAACTAGGGCCTGTGCATGCTATGTACACATGCCAACCCTTGTCCTCACTTTACATTTGAGGAAACTGGAATTACAGAGCACGTCTGATGACTCCAGTTCACTTGGCTTCCAGTAGTACAGAAAGAGACTAGGAATCCAGGGCTTCTGTCCTTCATATCCAGTTTAATGTACTCTCTCTGTGGAGTTGGCTTCATTTTATTTAATTAATTTTTGTAATTCAAAGGACACAATAACAATCTAAAATCTCCCATTAGAATCATGTTTGTATGATTGTACCAACAAGATTACCCATTCAAAGTGCTTTGCACTTCCATTGTGAGCCATTTCTCAATGTCTAAATATTATCATTAATATTGCCTTGCTTTTACTTACATTAATACTAAAGTTTTCTAGATGATGGCATTGAGGAAATCAGAGTTCTAAATAATGCACTTTATTATTTGTACCTACTTCCAATTAATTTGGTACATTTTCCTTGTTCTCTTATTGATTGTATTTCTTATTTTTTAAATGACCTATTTTCAGAAAGAACATGCAGGTATCTTCTCCAACAATATCAATGACTCTGAATCATACAGGATAATTTGGGACTTAAACTGGGTTCGTTTAAATCCTAAACTCATACCCAGCCCACTATATTACCTTACCCCTATACAATAATGTTGTTAGAAATATTGTTCTAACTTTTGTAAACTCCTTTGGAAATCATAGTATTTATTATTATTGTTGCTACTATTATTATTATCATTGTATAGTGTCTGCAAAGGCATTAGTTAAGCCATAGTGCTGTAAAATCTGATGCTATACATTTGGAGGGGGTGGAAATCATAGCTAATATTTATTTTTAATCATGATTGTGCCCTTCCATTAATTTGAATTTCACTAATTTACATTTCACAATAATTCATTTAGGGCATTTACTAAACTGCAATAAAATGTCCTGAGCTTTGACTTATCTGTAATGAAGGGTTTGGGTAGGAAAATTAATACTTGTCCAGAGAATACTGAAATAAATAAAAAGAATTTAAGAACCATTCTCAGATGTCCAAGCATTCTAGAAATCATTTACATACAAACAATTGGTGAGCTAATTTTAACCCATTTTTATCTATTTATTGAAGCTAGTCAGCTTGAGCATACCAGTGCTTTGTTAGTTTAACTCTAATTACAGTGCATAACTGAGAGTATTGAAAGTTCATTTCATTAAAAAATATGTAAATTAGACTTTTCACTATGAGAAGCTAATCCAGATTGAGAATTAGATTAATGGATTTGCTATATTTATTACTAAAATTTTTATGCTTTGTGATATGTTAAATAAAAGAGAAATTATGATCTAGGTTATAGTTTCTATTCTCAGTACTAATTGCATTTTTAATTAAGGATTTCTGCCTTGGTTACAACTTTAATTATTCAATGAATATATTTTTGCACTTCCAGGGGAATACAGAAGCCTAACAAATTTTGATTTTAAAACTTGAGGGTCAAACAAAGAATACGTGTACAACCAGTAAAGTCAAATGTTTGATTAAGCATTTAAAATAATCTAATAAAAAATGAGCAAATATTAGTACAAGTCACATCAAGAATTTGAAACTGTATCTGGTAGACTTTTGATACAGCAAGTGTGTTAGGAGTCATTACCAGAGAAAGGGTCAGTGAATCAAAAATCAAGTACTTATATGTTCATTACAGCCTGTTTGAAGTAGAGGACACATGAATTATTCAAAACCTATTATGAAAAACTATGATATACAGGTAAGAAAAAGACCTGAGTTCAAGTTCTCACACTATCACCTTGGAATTGTATGGTTGTCTGCAAATTAACTTTGTGAGACTTTATTTTCTTCTGCGCAAGAATGCTGAGAATTATAAGTTCACTCCTCAATCCTGTGAGGTTACCTGGAAGATTTAAAAATGTCATGGTGTTTTGAAGATGTAAGTGCTCTCTAAATATAAATTATAAATTAGTTTAAAGGATAGCCTATTAGAAGTCTCATTTGACCTAGAAAAGTTCTGACTTTGTTTTTAAACTAGTTCAAAATAAAAAAAAAAAAAACCACTTTGTTTTCCCATCACTAGCTGAGATCTCACTGTCTTGAACCAATGGAAAATTTGACAGATATGAGATTTTTGACCAAGAGTGTAGAAAAATGCATGATGGAGTGGCACTGAAAATAGGAGAGCCAGAGGCAAAAACATGATTGCATGAACTGGCAGACTACAGGACCCTAAATTAAATGTTCTGCAGAACTGAAGAGGCAATTGTCACTATATAAGACTCCCAAGAATAAGTATTTCTCTAACATAATGATATTAAGAATTTACACATGGCATCATCTCCAAACTACCTTGGATTTTTATCACTGAGCCTATAACCTCTGTTGCTTCAAGTTGCTTTGCTGACTCCTTTTTGTTCTAGTCCAAGTTGATTATCTAAGCCCCAAAAAATAGCAACATTGGTTTATTGCTTTTTTACTTTTGTCGGTAGATGCTAGGCAAGTTTCACTATTAGCACTACATAAATTATTTAAATAATTACCAACAGAATAAAGAGCGTGTGTGTCAGGTGGGTTGTGAGTTATTCTGACAGTCCAAGGTAACCAGTTACAAACAATTTACACAGGAATGTGTCAGCATGGCATCGCTCTCCAAGCTCAGAGTTAAAATTGTAATAAAGTTACAGGTCACGGAAACTATTCATCTGTGAACTGCAACTGGTCACAGTAAGTCAAGGTGTAAATTAGATAAGGTTCCACTGAATCAGTGTCTAATTATGTAGAAAATGGGGAACTCATTCTTATCTTTTAGAAACTTCACTGGATTTAAGGTTTCAGAAAACTTACCCAGTGCAAACTTGGTTTCCCCTAAGATTTGAGTTGGAAGATAAAGATTCTAATATCAATTCCATTAGTAACTAGATACTTAATCTTGGGCAAATAAATTTGAAAAAATTTGTAGGCCTATTTTCATTATCTATGAATAAGAGACTGAATAATAGGAGAACGTATTATCTATCAAACAGCTTTAAGATAATCAGATCAGGTCATACATTCCCAAGTCAGTAGCTATTAAGTGCTAATTAATGTCCATTAAGTCAGAGTTTAAATATCACATTTTATTACTTGTAACTTTTCCTATTTAGCTTCGTACATTTTCCATGTTCTTATGCTGATTGTATTTCTTATTCTTATTTTTTTAATGACTCGTCCCCAGAAAGAACATGGGGATAACTTCTCCAGCAATTCCCTGAACCCTTTCTTCCTCTGCCCTTGCTTTCTTCTGTCAGTCTCTTTTCACGTCCACCTCCCACTTGAGAACATGCTGGACAGGCCTCTCCTGAAATCAGCTAGTGTTCTGACTGAGGGACCTGTCATTTTCTTTGCCTACAACTTGTGAAACTGTAGTGATTTAAGAAAAAGCTTCCTCGCTCAGCTCTCCTGAGTTCATCAAATACCTATCCATTGCCCTTGTTATTTCTGTTCCTAATTGTTAATAGGGGAAAAAATCTAGGCAGTGGAAACTGCCGAAGGTGCTACTTAATAAGGGAACTTCTTGTGGTCTTTGCAGACAGATTTGGTTTCCTTGCTGTATCTTCACTACATGAATGAGTTTTAAAAATTATGGTTAAGCACACTGGGGATCAATATAAGGGGATGAGTGCAATTTGGAAGTGTTTTCTTACTCAGCCCATTCTTTGGTGATCGTCTGCCTGGATTCAGTTCCTGTGTTTAACACAGACTATGCTCTTTATTACATTTAAGTCTAATGCCTCAATTTCTCCTTGTGTACAATATCATCTCTATCATAGGGTTGTAATTAGGATTAAATTAATGTATGGTTGCAATGATTTAAAACAGTGTTGGACTTGGTCAACTTTTTAGACGTTAGCCAGTGTAACTGCTACTATGTCATTCATAATTTACAGTGTTTCTTAAAAGAAACTGCACTATTCCTTAAAGGAAACAAAGGTCCTTCACTGTCTTATGTCCACTACAAACATTTAGTTTAAATACACCACACACACACACACACACACACATTTTACAATGAAATAATCATTTTTTTTCTTCCAAATTTGTTCCAATGTCTCAGTTTTCTAAATACATTGGTAATGACCTGGAATAAAAGCCCAGGAGTACTGGACAGCATACTATGTGGAAAGGTACTACTAAGGCTGTCACAATATTTCGTTTTCAATCGTTCGTTGTAGGAAAAGTAGACTTTTCCACAATATTCTTGGACACCCCATATTACTGAAGTCTTTCTGTGCATGTGCTGTTCCATCGTCCCTGTTATTCAAGGGAAGAGAGAGAAAATAAAATGAGAAATCTATTTTTAAATTTTATTTATAAAATGTTCAAAATTCTGTATGTATTTTTGCCTATTTTTATTTTAAATAGTAGGTTATACTATTTTAATTCTGAAAACCTTATTTGGCATCTTATGTATATCATAGGAACTGTTCAGAAGATTAAAAAAGTACAATATGTTCCCTGATTTCCAGTGTCCCTACTCTATCCTGAAAGCATTGAAAAGAAAAAACAAAAGGCTATTACACTGTGCCAACACTTTCATTAGAGGTCTGTTCAATATGCTTTGAAGGATCAGAGGGAATGCTTTTCTCTACTTTTGTAGTGGAAAAATCTACAAAAAGATGAAATTCCAAGAAGAATAGACCTTTTCCAGGGATAAGGAATCACGAAGTATCTTTTGATGGGGATGGAATCAGCACAATTAATTGATACAAGCACCAGAAACCATGAGTACCTTAAGAATACCCAATGACTCCTTGTAACTGGAGCTAGGTTGGTATGGATGGGAGAGAGAATGGAAAGAGAAGAAGCAGGATAGGTGGAGGGAGATCATAGAATGAGAGAAGTGGTGGGTCATGCTTTTGTAGCAAGGAATAGACTGTTATATCAAAGGAAAAAATATATTTGTGGATCTTTTATTTGAACATAATGTCTCATTCTTATTTCTCAATTGTTTACTCAGGGCAAACTTGCTTTCTAAGCAGAGTATGGGCATATGTAGGAAATGATTTCAGACATGTAATTTATCAAAACAACAATATTAAAACCCAGTTATTTTCTCTCTCATTTGCATGTCAGCATTCTGAACCTAATTTGGTTTATATACCATGCTCTTCCTTCATTCCAAGGGTTGCTGGAAATTATTCTTTGAAAAGCACAAAGATATGCCCCCAGGTGAAAAGGAAAATTTCATCTGAGGGAATTGAGACCCATAAATAAGAAACTGAAAATGTCATTTGTCCCATTGGTCTACATACATTTCAAGAAGTGAACTACCCTCTTGTACTCAGTGCATATTATCAGAGTATTAATTGGCAGAACCATCGGATACAATACTACTGCACACAGGGAACTGACTAGAGCTACAGATTTATTCTTTTTTCTGTTCATCTGGTATCCATGTAGAAAACAGTCTTCAAGTCCCAACATATATAGAAAAATGGTCAGAAACCTTGCATTCCTATTGCCAAAACTGTATTGAAAATCCTTTCTGGACCAATAATAATGAAAGTTTAAAATCTTAATACTCTCTTGATAGTAACTACAGCATGAATTTAGTCAGACACTTAAGTTTGATTTTAGTCAAAAGAGACTTTCACAAAATTGAACAAGTTTCTTTCCAAACCAGGTTGCATTTGGGTGCCAAATTCCTTTGAGCCACAATTTTCTTTTGTGCAGTACTGGAACCAGATTCCTATTATTTAAAAATTACACTTGTTTAGACTTAAAAGTGAAGAATAATAATCCAAAAACATGAAGCATAAAATAAGTCTTCTTTGACCTAGAAAAGGGAAGAACTGCCCACCTGCAGTCTCTTTTTTAAAAAATACTCACTGAAAAAATTATATTATTACATTATAGCCATACATAATATTGGGGTTCATTTTGACCTAATTATACAGCTTGGAGTATAATTTGTTCTAATTAAGTTTCCAGTGCATCTCCTTTCTGTGTCCTTCTCCTTCTCCCTCTCCCTGTTTCCTTTTCCTCTATTCTACTGATCTTTCTGCTATTTATTTATGCTTTTTTCCTATAATGCATTATGGTTATAAAAAAGGTGAAGCTCACTCTGGTATATTCATATATAACACAGTGAATGTTTGTCAGATTCATTCCACTGTCCTGGCTTCCTGTCCCTCTTCCATCCCACTACTCCTCCCATTCAATCTAGCTCCTCTCCTCCACTCAATTCTCTGTTGTTTTCAAAGGAACCCTCCTTTTTTGTCTTTTTTCCCCCCATTATTTATCTTATTTTCATCTAACTTCCACGTATGAGAAAACATTGACCCTGACAGTCTGGATGCAACTTATTTTACTTAGCATGGTGTTTTCCAGTTCTATCAATTTACCATCAAATGCCATAATTTCATTCTTCTTTATGGCTAAGTAAAACTCCATTGTTATACATTCTGTATTTTCTTCATCTTCATCACAGAAATGGGTACCTGGGTTGGATTCACAACTTGGCTATTGTGAATTGTGCTGCTATAAACATTGATGTTTCTGCACCCCTATAGTATACATATTTTAGAACTTTTAGATATACACCAAAAAGTGTAATAACTGGATATGGCAATTCCATTCTTAAATTTTTGAGGTATCTCTATACTGCTTCCAGATTGTTTGCATTAATTTGCAATCCCATCAACAATGTATGAGTGTAACTTATCCCCCACATCCTAGCCTACATTTATTATTGGTATTCTTGATAATTGCCATTCTGGCTGAAGTGAAATGAAATCTCCATTTCCCTGATTGCTAGAGATGTTGGACATTTTTCATATATTTCATATTTCTTTTTTTGACAAGTGTCTAATTCATTTTTTAATTTATTAATTGGGTTATTTAATATTTCAATGTTAAGGTTTCTGAGGTCTTTATATATTCTGGATATTAATTTACTGAAGTGCAGGTGATCGTCTCCCGTTCTGTGGGCTCTTAATTATTTCCTTTGCTATGAAGAAGTTTTTTCATTTGATGTTAAATCAAATCAAATCAAGAATCACTTATTGATTCTTGGTTTTATTTCTTGCAATTTAGGAGTCTTGTTAAAGAAGTAGATGCCTTTGCTAATGGGTTGGAGTGTTGATTCTACATTTTCTTCTAGCCATTGTAGAGTTTCTGGTCAAATTCCTAGGTCACTGATCTACTTTGAGTTGATTATCGTGCAAGGTGAGAAACAGGGTTCAAGTTTCATTCTTCTATGTACAGATTTCCAGTTTTCCTAGCATCATTTGTTAAAAAGGCTATCGTTTTTCCAAAATATTTTATTAGCACCTTTGTCTAATATCAGATGACTCAATCTATGTGGGTTTCTCTCTGTATCTTCAGTTTTATTCCATTGGTCTTATCTGTTGTGATGCCAGTGCATGCCGTTTTTGTATGGTAGCTCTGTAGTATATGTTGAGGTCTGGTAGTGTGATGCCTCCAGCATCACTCTTCTTGCTCAGGATTGCTTTGACTATTCTGGGTCTCTTATTCTTTCAGATGAATTTTACAACTTTTTATAGTTTTGTGTAGAATGTCATTGGTATTTTGATGGGGATTCTATCAAATCTGTATAAAGTTTTTGACAGTATGGTCTTTTTGACAATATTAATTCTATATATCCAAGAACATGTAAGGTCTTTCCATCTTCTAAGATCATCTTCAATTTCTTTCTGCAGCATTTTATATTTTCATTGCAGAGTTCTCTCTTTGGTTAGATTTTTCTCCCTAAGTGTTTTATTTATTTATGTTTGCAGGCTATTGTGAAAGGGATAGTTTTCCAAATTTCTTTTTCTGCAGATTCATTATTAGAGAATAGACAGGTGATTGATTTATTAATGTAGATCTTTGCTAAATTCATTTATGAGCTCTGAAAGTCTTCTGGTGGAGTTTTTCTTTTTTTGTCTTCTAAATATGAGATCATGTTGTCAGTAAACAGAGATAATTTGACTTCCTCTTTTCCTATTTGTATCCCTTTAATGCCTTCTCTTTCCTGATCTTTCCTGATTGTTCTTGCTAGAACTTCAAGGACTATGTTGAATAGGAGCTGTGAAAGTGTACCTCTTTTCCTATTCCTATGTTTAGAGGAAACATTTTCAGTTTTTCTCTGTTCAGTATGATGTTGACTTTGGGTTTGTCACATATAGACTTTATAAACTTGAGTTAAGTTCCTTTTAGCCCAAGTCTTTCTAGTATTTTAAAATAAATGAATACTGGATTTGTCAAAAGCTTTTTCTGCATCTATTAAGATAATAATGTGATTCTTATCCTTCACTCTATTTATGTGCTGAATTACCTTTATAGATTTCCATATGTTGAATGAGCTTTACATGCCCGTGATGTCATCCTCTTGATCATGGTACACTCTCTTCTTAATGTGCTTGAACACCTGAAGCCTCTTGATGTGAAATTGTTTCATATTGAATTAGGAACTTAATGCCATTATATTAAATCATAGGATATCCTTCAAAAGTTAAAATAGATTGCAGATTTAAGAACATTCATATGATTATTTACAAATTAATAAAATATAACATTAATGAGAAAAATTCTGAGAGAGCTTTCCTTTTCGCATGATATCAAAGATTTTTTTCAAATCGTATGTTTTTATAAATATATGGAGTGATTCAATAGTAAATATACTGCAGTGAATTGTGCTTTTCTTCTTTCTTATTTCTTTCTCTCTCATTTTAGGCTATGATTCCAAAATATTTTTTTAAATGTGAAAAAAATCATTGTGAAATTTTTAAATGTGGCCTTTTCTCCAAAATAACAGAGATCCTTCTACTACTTACAATTTCAATGTCTCCCTGTCTGTTGACATTTATTCTGTTGGTTCTCAGGCACATCATTGATTGGCCTTGTCCTATTCCTATAATACCTGTACTAGTCAACATGTTTTAGTAAATGCTTGTTGACATAATTTGAGAACTAAAACCATCTTAAATTCTCTCACAGGAAATTTTCTTCTGCCTTGACAGTCATGTGGGTGCACCAGTAATTTAAATCACTCTAAATTTTATATGTTCAAATTTTCTGGGCCACCAAAATGACTTGAAGCTAGGATACAGTGTCTGCAAGGGCTGGTTTGATTTCGATTTAATGTTACTCACAGGGAACAGCCTTGCCGAGCAGGGAACCATGTAATTAACTACAAGTTGAGGATTGTTTCCCAGATTCATAACCTCTGGGTTATACTGAATGCCCACATTAGCTGGTCCTCTCAGGGTTCTCAAAATTGCTCCTCAGCTTCTCACTCTAAAGCAAAAAATAACTTATTTATATATTAGCTTATTGATTAATTAATTCATTCATTTACTCATTTATTTTCAGCTGTAAATCAGAGCCTCACTTACATGAGTCAAGTGAATTACCACCAAGCTACACCTTCACCCTACAAAACTAAATTTAAAAGCTGACTTCACCTCTTTAATTTTTTTTTATTTCTTGTATTTTGGCATTTGTGCATGTGTGCATGCATGTTAGTATATATATATATATATATATATATATATACACACATCTATATGTGTATATACACATATAGATGTGTATATATATACACATCTATATGTGTGTGATTATTTATATATATCTCACAGATATATAATTTTTACATAAAAGTTTGCATTTCACAATATATTAGTATGTACTCACACATTTTAAGAGCATTTGTAGTTTTCTATCCATGGGGAGATAAGTGTTCTGATTTAATTGGGCAGCCATTACTGACTGCCTTTATATTTTTAAGGACATTTTCTAATAATACTGAGAAGGCAACAAAGCAGAGTTCTAAACATTTTTTTCCATTCGAAAAGCTCTTCTAATATTTTTAATTTTACTGACTTCCCTTCATAAATGCTTTATGACTATAATCACTGTCACAATTAACAAGAACTTACATTTTGGAGAATAATTGTTACATCGATCTACCAGTGTCACCCATTAAGGTTTTCAGATTGTTGAAATAGTACAGAAACTATCCAATGCCCAAGTGAATAAAAATATTACCTCTGGCATGAGAACATGACTTATTGAAGGGTCCTTGAGCCTTTGGATTCTAACTTTTCCCAAAGAGAAGATATAAAAGACAAAGTATTTTGAAAATACAACAAAGTTTTAAACAAAGAGAATGCAAATGTAAGACTTGTTCAAAGGTTTTTTATGCTTCGCACTTCTGGCAGGCATTTGGTACATAAAGAAAGTCACAGAAAATAACTTTCAGTTCAAACAGCAAAGGATTTTAAAAAGTTCTTAAAATCATAAGGTTAGGTCCAGACTAATCAGGATAAATAGGGCATATTTATAAAAGCAAATGTTTGTTGCTAATTTACCAAGAAATATAAATTAAAAGGCCTGGGGATATAGCTCAGTTGGTAGAGTGCTTGCCTGTCAAACACAAGGTCCTGGGTTCAATCCCCAGACCACACACACACGCACAAAAAGCCCAAAAAATAAAGAAATGTAAATTACGTGTCTTCTCATTTACCATTCCTTAATGCACAAAGAAAATAAGCAACAAGAATAAGATCCATAACACAAACCATGAACATTGTTCATTGATTGTTTTAAGGTGTTTATAAAATAGTACTTTCATTTGATAATACATTTTATACCACTTTAAAAAACAGTATATCTTGAATTACTTTAAACCATTAATAAATATGTATATCCGTAGTGGTCTTCTGAAATATGATGAACTATTACAGGATGTGCAAATAAAAAGTGATACAGTATAGGTAATTTATAATTCTCACATCATATAATTCAATGCTCTGTTCTTGTTTTTATCTTACTATGAACACTAACTTTATTACCATTTTCCTTTGAGGCTAAAGGTATTTGCATGAGGAAATAATGATTAGTAAGTACAAATCACTTTATAATAAATATTCTAAAATAATTTTAGAATCAATAAACACAAACATTATTCTTATCAACACCCATCTCATTTCCAAATAGCTTTTCCTGAATTAACTTGAGATTGCTGTGTATGTTGTCATTTCACCAGTGATGCTTTTGAATAATATTTTCACATATATAAATACACCAAAAACAATACATATTAAGTTTTCTAGTTGTTATCAAAGTATATAATATATACATATAATGTGGCACCAGTTGTTCAACTTTATTATTTTCACCTATGTCAGTTCATTTGAAGACAAAATCATGTGAATGTATATTGTTGTGATATATTCCTCTTATTTTGTATTTTTCTGGATTACTATCTAGCTTTCTAGCTCTTGATAGTTCATGAAATGTGATAATAAACATTTTCTATTATATCTTATGTACCTGTATATATATATATATATATGCATATATATATGAAGATCTGCTAATATATTCTATATATATCTCCAACTTTACCAGAAAATACCAAATAGTTCTTAAAATTACTACACAGTGTTGCTGAACAGTTTTTAGAGGGAGCTCACAAAGGGTATTGACTTTGATGGAGTTTCCGTATTTTGCAGAGAAAGATATCACATGCCTTTGATTTTCTGTGTACAATAAGCTAGACACTTTAACAACACTATCAGGGAACATAATAATGGTAAATAATATGATGAAAAATTTTAACTGTGAGATCTGGCAAGAGTAGAAATTCTGACAACAAAAAAATAAGAATATGGAATATTTAACCAGAACACTGAAATGATTTTTCTTATTGTTTAACCTCAGTGAATGTGACTTTAATTTTTTACAAATTGAGGATCAAAGAAGGCAGAATGAAAGCTGGATTCTATGCTAAGTGGGATGTCTAGTAAGGAAACATTTTCATAATGTTGGGTCTCCAAAGGACTGTGAATTTAGTTGGGAATAAATTTAAATTAAATTACCACTTCACCCTGAGAAAAGAACAATGATAGTTGCAGATAGTGTTAGAATTTGAAGGTCAAAAAATGAGGGATCAGTGAAAATCAGGTCGTTTCTTTTCATGTGTGCATAGAAGTGCAATCATTTTCCTGGGATGAGAGAGAAGGGACCTCCTTTCAGGACCTCAAAACAAGCAGGCTAAGAGGGGGCCTTACTGTTACAGTATGAGACAGGCACGGGCTTAAAGAAGTCCCAGTAACAGTTGAAGATATTTTATGGATCTGCCCTCCCCCTCATTGAGAGGTTGTGACCAGGGAAACATGGGATATAATGTCCATAATGGTTATGCACTGCGGGACAGCTAAGTCATTATTTTATTAGAATAAGAATAAATAGGAGATATATTTAAAGTCATGCTGAAGGAAATTTCTGCACATGCTGAATACATTTTGTTAAAATATAAACCCTCAAAATTTTTAAACATAAACATTGGTACTTTGATTATTTTTTTTTATTTTCTAAATACAGAAAACCCTATGTAATTTCTAGGTTCAGACTATGAATTCCTACCATTTTCTATGCCAATAGCATAGCTCTCAGGACTGCTAATGTAAGGAAATGCAGGCTGTGTGTGTATACTGGGGGTATAGGTGATTTAATGATTCCTAAATCGCTCTGAACTTTTGAATAAACTTTGTATTTTTTGGAAAGAACCATGAAATCTGGTCCGAAGGATTTCCAAACTTTGTACAATGAAGCAATTAATTACACATCATTGCACTCCACAATAAATTAGTAGTAATAATCTCTCACAAATACCTTGTCAGAATGAGTGAAAGAGAGTTTCTCTATGAGCATCCTTTCTCTGTATCCAATAGTACTTCTGCCTCACTCAGCAGAATAGAACTGAATTTACTAGTAAATGTTCTTTAGTGGATAGTAGTCTTTCCATAAAAATGTCAGTGTATTGAATTTCCATGACATTGCTGATCATCATTTTTCAACTGCTAAAAATGCTCATTTCAATCTTGTTAATCTTCAAGAAAATCCAATGATGCAAACAGTAATCATACCACTTCTTATTTCACTATAGAATCTCTTAAACAGTAATCTCTCTGTAGAAGATCAATTATAAGTTGGGACAAAAACTTTTGAAAGTTCTAAGTTGGTGGCATGAAGAAAATATTTTAATTTTATTTTTACTTCCTTGATTCCAAGGGAATCTTAACTTATCTTTGTCAGGAGACTGAGCTCTTACTCAAAACATTTTGAATCTGAGAAATGATACTAATAAATTTTTAACACCTTTCTCAGAAAAGAAGAGGCAAAAAAAATCCATTCACAAATTTTTCTTATTTCAGGAGCAATTCTTCCTTTTGCTAGCATATTCCACAGTAGTTAATATTATTTAGCCAAAATGAATTGACCCTCAAATTTTTTAAAAGAATAGACAAAATTCCAGCAGTTCTTCCATAGTACATGAGATATGCAATGTGAGATTCTTCCAACTCTATATGTGGAAGCATGTGCAGAAGGGATGAGGGGTATAAGAATGATTTCGAAAGGAGGAAACCCAGGCAAGAAATAGTATTGTGGGACTCCCTAGAAGGTCAAAGGTATAAAAAAAATTGATAAATACATTAAGTGACATCAAGGATTTATCATTCTCCCCCTTTTTAAATATTTGCAGTCCTGTGCTTTAAAAAAAGAAAAGAAAAAGAAACTCTCAAAGACAGTTTGAAAAATTAAATTACAATTTTGGATCATGTTCTTTATCCAGGGAAAGATAAGATCAATTATTAATTCATGATGACCTGCCTTTTACCTTCTATAATCTGCAAGGCATTCCCATCTGTAATTGAGAAGAGGAATTTTTTAAATCTTGGAAAGAGAGCTCATTCTTGAATGTAGTATACACTTCAGCACTTATCTGTAATCTTGAAACAAAATGGAAATATCTTGCGACAGACAAATCTTACACCTACCAGAAAGATATGAGCAGGTAAAGGGCTTCAATTATTGGAATTTCAAGATGAATGAGAACTGTGACTGCTCTTGAGTGGCCTGGAGGTGGATGATAATATTTCAATCACAAGGATATCAGTGAAAAAAAAAGGAAGAAAAGATGGAAAGTGTTAAAGGACTGCTAGAGGTAGCATATATTGCTTACCATGGAAATGAAAGATGAAAAAAAATCAAACAAACTCTAGGCCAGTGAACTTGTCACAAAAACAAAGAAGTAGGGAAGACATATTAACTTTCTAACAGAGTAAAAATAAAAAGTGGGGAGAAGAGACATTTCACAAAAGGTGGGAATAAGAGCTTTGTGCTTTTGCTAGATCTCAGATATAAGAGATCATGGAAAAAGCATTAAAACAGTGAGACTGGATTAATATATGCATGACTCAAACATTTCAATAGAAATGGCCATAAAATTTTATAACTTTTGAATTAATCTAAACTCTTAAGTTTATAATAAAAAATACTCATGTATCAGATTAAAGGTTTACAATTGGGGCTGCATTGAGGCTGTGGATTGACATATCCTTTCTTCCAAAATGTCACATTGAAATAATGTTAATTATGTACAAAAGAGAACAAATGTACAGCAGAACTGACAGCAGAAAGGAAATGAAATTATTCAGCACCATCAGTAGATATGTTTCTTAAGAACGGTGTAGAAATGATAAAGAAAGGGCTAAGCCAATATAGAGAATATTACAGCTCAAATATGCATAAAGAAGGGAACCTCCAAAGTCAGTCTATTCTTTTTGGGAAACACCTGATAATGAACATGGCTTAAACTGAATACTAACAATGAGCAAAAGTAAAGCTGTAGTTTCATACCAGCTTAAATCATTTGTGAACTATGTATGGAGGGCAGATCCAGATTACTGTCTCCCATTCCTGTGCACATACAGAAATTATAAATATTACATAGACAACTAGGCCTAAAACTGGTATGTTCTTTAAGAAGTTGAATTTCTCCCAAGGAAATAGAAAATATACTTTGGAAATCAAAAAATGCATTTTCCAGAAATAGAATAAAAATAATGCCTAAAACTCCAAATTGCAAATAAACTTCCAGAATGTAGAGAAGAGATGGGAACAACTGAAGAAGAATCAAATTACCTAGGGAATCAATTCAGGTTACCCTGCATTCAAATAACAGACATTCTATAAAAAGAGATCAATTAAAATGAAATTTACAAATCATGTTAGAACATTGCAAAGGAGTTTGTCATGGTTCCTGTTGATGCCCACCTAGACCCATTGTACCCATCAAGTAAAAATTCACACATGTTGTTTTCTCTGGAGAATTATCCCTGGCCAAATGATAGCTGCCTTACCTGAGTGGACACACTCCCTTTCCTTCCTTGAAATCCAGCTGACCAGGGCCAGTCCTAGATGAAAAGGTGGGGCTGAGGCTGAGTGTGGTTCAACACATGCTGCTGAGACTACATTAGTGCTAACTCTTTATACCTTGCCCCTGACCCTTTCCTCTTACTCCTTTCCTTAAAAGAATGGCCCTTAATGTTTTTTGATCAAGAATGTCTATCTGAATATATGACAGGAAATCATGCTGGCAGTTGGTTGTTCAAATACAATGCCACTTGAGAAGAGCCTATTCAAATAAGTAGAGGATGACTACAGAATTCTAATATAATAAGCCTCAGATTATAATGCATATGAGGAAAATAAGAATTTTGTGGTAGAATCTCAAGATAACATAAAACTCTATGATAAACTCTTTTTTTATCAGTCTCTGAGTTACACTGTATTTTCAGAAGGCTACTGTTAAAGAAAAGAGATGTTTAAACCCAGGATTCTGGCCTCGTTTTCTTGTTATCTCTTTCTAAGATCTTAGACAAGTCAATGTGTCAAAAGACCAGGACACATAGTTTTGTACCCAAGAGATGCAACATATATTAATTAGAAATGTATTAGAATTGCTAAAGTACATTGAACCAGCCACACAGCTTGCATAAGAAAATATCATGATTGTATTTATTCTACATCAAGAAAAGTACCATAGTTGTCATGGGGAGAAGTAAGGACACAAAAATACTAGTGATGTTAGGAGTCGTTCCAAATCATCCATGCATTTCAGCTCTTCTGCTACCTCACCCTCAGTCACATGACCGTCTCAGAATTTACGGACACTTCCACTTCTGTATTTCAAAGAAAACTATAGTACAAAGTAAGATCTTTCATCTCTCAAGAGATAATCAGTCACATATTATTTTTTAAATTTATTTATCAAAAAATACTTCTCAATTATTTTCAGTTCTTTGCAAAACAGGTTACAACCATATTTCTCCTCCATATAGTTTCTTGACTCCTTCTCTCATATATTCTAGTTGGTTATGGTTTCCCTGAAAGTTCTTATCAAAAGCATAGAAACACCCTCTATAAGGAGATGTGAGTATAAATTTAGTAAATTAAATATCGAAAGGTTACAATCCTCAGAGGACTTCTAAAACAACCAGGTAAGCCCTAGATATGAGAAATGAATAAATAAATTCTTAGAATAAATTTGATTCAAGCAATAATAACAGGTAAAAAAAATTGTGTTAAGTCTTTTTTTTAGGCCTAGAGTTCAGTACATTTCCTGCCAGAGACTCTGCTCTTAGTATATTTCAGTGGCATTAGTTCATGGTGGAAAAAACAGTTTAGATCACAAACATACAAAAAAGAATTCTTGCCCACTAAAACCACTTAAACTGACAAGGAGTTATTCACATCTTCATTGGCTTGACAGCAATAAAATCGTGATGTTTATTACTCTCTAAGCCCAGTATGTCCTGACTTATTTTAACTTGTTTTTTCACACTGATGTTATTGCCTTAAGAGATGCATTAATTCTGTCAGACTACTTATGCATAAAGCAGTACAATATGAAATTATCTGCAAAAGGAAGAATGCTTTTTAGGACTCTTAACTTCTATGAATGAGCAACTTAAATACTAAGAGAACTCTTACATCATCACATTTCAAAGAATATCGCTTATCATAAATTTAAATATCCTGGGGTAGGTAAGTCATTCTTCCCTGTTTTCATGAAGTCTAGAATTTATATAAAGTGACTTTGCAACTTTTTTGGTGTTAATTTAAAACAACCATTGATTTAAGGGTCCATGTTGCTTAAATATATACAGTGTGTTCTCCAAAATGACAACCATGCCAACGTGTCATCTGCTTTTAATACCTTGATTTCAGTCTGTTGGTGTAGAAGACTACCTTTCATTTTGAATTGCACTCCTCACTCTGAAGGACCCCAAAATAAATTTTGATATGCCATATAAAATGTATTTTAAGTCTATTGGCAAACATGCATTATAAGGCGACTGGAATTCACCCAGCTGTTTTTATATAACATAGTAAACATTGTGTTTTTTAAGGAATCTATTGGAGTTTCTTCTATAGGCTTAGTACATTACACCCCTCCTTCATTTAAACATTAGCAATGAGCACTAAATTGTCACACCTCCACGTCTTATATGGAAAGAGTGACTCAAAAACTTTTAGTATTAGGTACCTTAGCTAGGTTTCTTCAACTAAGTTTTTCATAAAATGTTCAAAAATTAAAATTCTGTACATCTCTTGTATAGTGGTGTGCTATGTTTCTTGCTTTCATGGAAGTATATAACTTGAAATACTTCTCCTATGTTCTCTGAGGTTTTTGGTAGAGCAAGAACACAGTATACTTTATCACTTCTCCTCGCCTCCCCCTGAATTAATGATTACTCTTTTCTTCATTGTGTATAAATAGAACAAACCTATGTCCATGTTTTACTGTAAAAAAAGAAAAAAAGGCCATTACTTAAGGGCGTTTTGTAGTTAATGCTCTCTTATGGTTTGGATGTGAGGTGCCCCAAAAGTCCCTGTGTTAATGTAGGAATATTCAGAGGTGAAATGATTAGGTTAATGAGAGTTGTAATCTGATCAGCCCATTCTAGTTTGAATGGACTGACTAAGTTGAAACTGTAAGGGCAGGGTAGTGTCTGGAAGAGGTGGAACACTGGTGATGTACAGTGGAAGGGTATATCTTTCCTGCATTCCCTTTCCCTTTCTCTGCTTCCTGGTCAAACATGAAGTGAGCTGCTTTCCTCTGTCCTGCCCTTTGACTATGATGTGCTGTCTCACCGTGGGTTCAGATCAGTGGATCTAGCTGACCTCTAATATTGTGAGGCCCAAATAAACTCCCTCTTGAAAGTTGTTCTTGTTGGGTATTTTGGCCTCAGTGAGGTAAGTTGGCTAAAATAAGTTCAAACTGTTATTCCCTAAGAAATTTTCTCACGTATGTCCCAAATGAAATATAGCAGCTAATGAAGTACCATTCCCCATTTGCTTGTGACCAGGACATCCCCGGAGGTATCTTGCTAGCATCTCAATTCCAAAGAGTCTAAGACACCATCTTCTCTTTCAAAATCCTTCTCTCTCTATGAAGTGTGGTGGTCATAGTGACAATACAGACTGCAAGCCAATGCTCATTTGTTTTATTGGTACTCAGGCCATAGCAGTTAATTATCATCTTTAATTATATGTTCCATTAGTGAAAGCACTACAGCATGTTGAAGCATAAGTTTCAAAACATTTTGGTTTCATTTATCCTCTTCAAATAGTTTGTAATTCTTCCAATATTCTTGTAATATTGCTTCAAGATTCTAACATTTTTTTCTTCATTTTCACTATTTTCTTCCATAATTCACTATTTAATAACTGGACAACAGACTCCTAATGAGTGTACGTATCTCCTTCTTTTTTCCATACTTCCTTAAAGTTGATTTTTGTGAAGCATAGTCCTTTCCTGAGAAATATTTTATGATTGCACATTGATTGCTCAAAAAGTAACATCTAATATTTTTAACTTAACCTTCTATATTTTCTGTAATATATCCCCTAATCATATTTTAAAGATTATTCCTCATTTTATTCTTCCGGTTACCTTTTCATCTCTTTACCTTAAGACAGCCACCCTCTTGCAATGAGTCTCCTTTACCTTTCTACTTTCCTATCCATGCCTTTGTACATAGTATTCTTCTACCTACTATTTTTTTCCTAAATGCCCACTTATCAAAGTCCTATCTAACCTTGAACAAAAGTACAATTATCACTGAACTAGTAGTATTATTCTTGGTTCCCTCTGCTTGTAGTAGTACACTCTTCTTTGAATTTCCATGGTCCCTGTGTGTACATCCTTTGTAGCAATTATTATCTCTTCAACCACAGTGCCCTTTTTATCTTCTAGCCATAGCTTCGATCTATAACATAATTAAGGAGATCCTCCACTACACTTTTAAACACAGGGTCCTCACCTGAGTCATTTATTTAAATTCACAATGCGCACCACTTAGCCTAAATAAGCACTCAAATAATATTGACAAATAAGTATCACCTTATATACCAGTGAATAGCATAGTTACCATATTGATTTCTTTCAACTCAAAATACCTGGTCTTTTTAGAACTCTTCTAAAGAAATAATGTAAAGATTAACACAGTGTTCTTTGGGTTATTTCATACTTGAAACACGTTTGAGATCTTGTGCTTTCAAACTGCTTTACCCATCTTTTTCAATATCAATCATATTTTATATACCAGTAAATTTCAAATTTATTTTTCCTATTGTACTTTTTCTTTAAATACTCTGAATATATTTAAAGCAGTCATCTTAGATTTGCCGAAAGATGGATCTTATAGGTCAGGGATGCCTGACTATTGACAAACATTCTTATTCCTTGGTAATACCTGTTTAATTAGTGATATCAACATGGAGTTAATCTACCAAATCAGGCACCTAAAAATCATATGTGTCTCCTTCTTTCACACCTGTCCACTAAATAGTTCTCCCAGGTGAAATCCTTCCCACTTAATATGAGCATCTTGTTTACATCATCAAAGTCTACGCTACATACCATTTGGCCATGGGATGAATTGCTATCACCCAAGAAGGATTCAAAGCCTTTATTATTTGTTCCTAATCTTCTCTTGCCCTCATTTTTTAAAATTTTATTTTTCATTGGTCCTTCTTAGTTATACATGATAGAATTCACTTTGATAAAATTATACAAGCATGGGCTCATTAGCTATCATTTTGATCTGTGATTATAATTTCCTGATTTCTATTCACATTTAATTGCTAACTATAGCACAGTCACATTTTAGTGTTGTTGTTCTGTGTTGCTGGACATCTCGCCATGCTTGAATTGCCTTTCCCTTTCCTTGTCATCTATCCCTGTGGTGACATTTCTTATGCAATAATACTCTTGCTTTTCTCTCTAGGTAAGTGAATGTTATTTGCTATATGTCTATTGCCTAATATGATAACTGAACCTTGATAAGCCTTCAACAAATATTTATCAGATAGATAATAGGAGATGGTTTTGAAAAACTGCCTATGGATTTTGTGTGAAAGAATACAATACAAAATATGTTATGTGACTTTCTTTTCCTTAGTTTCAAAATATGTGATCTTAAATTGTTCACAGTCTTAAGACTATATATATGAGTGCTTTTCCATGTAGCAAAATTTCACAATTCAGTCACTAAGTGAGTCAATAAGTGGCTATGAGTGTAACATTTAATTCTGAGAATTTAAAAAAGATTAAGTTGTATTACAGCTATCTACATATATTAAATTGGGCTAAGGCTAGAACAGTCTTGTCTAGTAATGATCTGATATTAATGCATAGAAAATCAGGATATATTTTGAATAAATCAAAATACTAAGACTCTTTTATGCTTTGTAATTCTGCAATGTGTGTACTTTTATTTGTAATTTATCATGCTGAGGAATCTGGAAGGAATTTATTATCTTTAGTTTTGTGTGTGTGTGTGTGTGTGTGTGTGTGGCACTGGGGATTGGTCCCAGGGTCTTGTGCATGGGAAGCAAGCACTCTACCAACTGAGCTATATCCCCTGCCCTTATCTTTAGTTTTCGACATAACTCTATTTCAGTTGATGATCATGTTATTTCAGCAGATACTAGTTCTAACCAATTACTAGAATTGCTAAATTAAAAATGTTTTAGACACAGAGGCAGTACCTGTACTCTCAACAGCTCAGGAAGCTGATACAGGAGGATCTCAAGTTCAAAGCCAGCCTCAGCAACAGCAACCCTTTCTCTAAATAAAATACAAAATGGGGCTGGAGATGTGACTCAGTGGTTGAGTGCCCCTGAGTTCAATCCCTGGAACCAAAGGAAAAACAAAAAAGGATTAATTCATGAATCCACTGATCGCATTACAGCTCTCATAAACTACCTGTGAACATTCCTATATTGCCTAACATGAGATTTTTGGGGGACTCCTCACATTCAAACCATACATTTTCTTTTTGAAATTCATTTTATTTGCAGTTTTAGATTATTGCTATTGCTTCACTTTAGTTATACATATTATTAGGTTCATTTTGACATAATTATACAATCCGGAGTGTAATTTGCTCTCATTCAGTCCTTGGTCATCGAAGCATGCAACAACTAGAAATTTATGCCATTGAAGTGTTTGCCCATCCCTACTGTCCTGGGCTTTCTCCTCCAATAAATCCATTATGAAATCAATGATTGCTTCTGTGACAGTACAGAAATACTCTACTCCAAAGTCAGAAACCGAAATGGGCTTCGTTATCACATCTTTCTTAGGTAAATAAGAACTGTCCAGTTTATTCTTTCAACAAAAGAAGAATACAATGGACTGGGAAGTGTTCTGATATTTTTTCAAGGGCTATTGTTTTAGTCATTTTTTCATAACTTTGACCAAATTCCCAACAAGAACAACTTAGAAGAGGGGAAGTTTATTTGGGTGTCATGAATTCAGAGGTCTCCATCTATAGATGACTGGCTCCATTGCCTTGGGCCCAAAGTGTGGCAAGGCAGAAAATTATGTAGGATATGCCCAGTGGGGGAAATCTGCTCAGCTTATGGAAGGGGAAGATTATGGCAAGGAGAGATGGGGAAGAATCCTGAGGGAAGATGAACCGTTCCAGGGCACACACTCCCAATAACCAATCTCCTCCAGTCATGCAACATCTGTCTACAGTTACCACCCAAGGAGTCCATTAGGATATTAAAAGTTTGCAGCTCTCATAATACAATTATTTTACCTCCGAGTATTTCTGCATTACTGAGAGTTTTTTGGGAATACCTCATATCCAAACCATAATATTGTACCCCTGGCCCCCAAAGCTCATGTCATCTCACAGGGCAAAATGCACTTAGTTTATCTCCAAGGCAATTCTTTTTTTTAACTGTAATTTTAAAATCCTAAAAATTTTATGACAGTGTCAGGAATTTATATGTATGTTATGGTTTGGATGTGAGGTGTCTCCCAAAAGCTCACATGTGAGATAATGCAAGAAAGTTCAGAGAAGAAATGATTGGGTTATAAGAGTCTTAACCCAATCAGTGATTTAATCCCCTGATAGAGGTTAATGGAGTGGTAACTGAAGTGGTAGGATGTGGCTGGAGGAGATTGGAATTCGGACACGACTTTGGGTGTATATTTTGCATTTGGAGAGTGGAAACTCTCTCTGTCTCTGCTTCTCTCTGCCGCACTCTTCTGCTATGATGTCCTGCCTCACCTTGAGCACCGAGGAATGGAGCTTGCAGTCTATGGATTAAAACCTCTGAAACCTTGAGCCCTCAAATAAACTTTTCCTCCTTTAAAGTTTATCTGGTCAGATCATTTAGTCACAGCGGCAAAATAGCTGACTAAAAGGATACACAAGGACAACAGTGTTCACTCAAATTAATACTGAGGAACTGATCACATGAAGTTTACTAAAATACGTATTTTGATTGTTCTCCCTTTGCATAGACAGGTTTCTTTCTCTTGATTAATAAAATGTGAAACTCTCACCATTACTCAAAATGATAAAGATTACTACATTGAAACTTTATGAAGGTCTAAACCTGACACTATGTGTACATATTAAAACATGAGATTGTATGCTAGCGTATAGGACATAATCCAATTATATGAGTACAATATATATTATATATTCATATAGTAATTACTATTATTTTGAAATAGACTTTGTACTTAGGATGAGTTTTAAATTTAAAGGAATGTTACAAAGAAGTCCTAAGAGATCCCATGAAAACATCATCCAGGCTACAACCATTCTATTAAGTAATTTTTTTCTTATACTATCCTATGAAAGAAAAGTAAATAAACAATGGATTGGGGTATTGCTTTTTTGTAGGCATAATCTGATAAATGCATAAAAAATGTAGTTTAGAAAAAAGAAAATACATAGAAAAATATTTTAAGTGATTAAGAAATCCATCATTTCCTATATTCAAAACTAGTTATTACCCAAGTAGGATTCAAAAGCAAATTACACCACTACAGAGAAGGGGCTGATATGTTGTTACTCATTAACACAAGCATTCTGGCCACTGAGTTAGATTGATTTCAAATGTTCCTATTCAAATAATGAAGGGCCCTTGACTTTTTTTACAGAACTCAAATTTGCTGCACATAATAATGTAACCTCCTAAATACACTGTATGTGCCAGATTTTGTTTTCAGTGTATCAACTGAGCCATGTTGCTAGGGGAAGCACAGAGCCATTATTTGTTGCTAGTTTTTTTGCAGACCCTGTCCTAGCTTAGAAGCTATGGGGATTCTTGGATGGCCCTTTGTTTGAGGCTATTTCAACCTCACAAATTTTCCCTCATTTGGTATATTCTTTTTCTCACTGAAAGTTGACACAGTTGTGGGAATGATAGTGGGATGTGTTAATATACTGCAGGAATGTGAGGCCCTTAAGATCTCTTTTTTCTTTTTTTGTGAATGCACTTTATTAAAAAGTGACTAGATGACTTCTAGTAAATGCACATTATTAAAAATAATGTTGTGGTGCTTCATTATCTGTCCAGGCTCCAAAAGTTGAGGAAGAGATGCCAGGCTCCAAAGTGAAAGGGCATGACTGATGGAACTTTTCACAAAAGGAAAGTTGTTGATTATAAGACCTATGAAAGTTCTCACATCTACAACAGGTTACTTTGGCTCTGATAATGAAGCACACCTACAGGAAGTATAATTAAATGTTTTATAATTCATTTTTTGGCTCAGTGGAAAGGGAAGTATCATTATAAGTAAAAATCCATTATTAAATATTCAGACAAAAGTTTTCAAACATATTCTCAGAAGTGTATAAAGACTGGTGATAGGGGTCAACATGAATGTACTTCCTGTTTCTCTTTAAATTTTATCTACATTTCTACCTATCCTGGTATACCAATAACTTAAGCAACATTTGCTTCTTAAATATAACCTTATTATTGGTAAGTTAATTTCAGTTGCATCACACAGTTGTGGCTTCAAAGCCCAATTTAAGCTATTCCTTATTCTCCTATCTAGGTATTGGTTTGAAACTATCATACATTAATTCAGAAAGGCTACATACATTAGCAGTTGCCTATTTAAGCAGTCTAGCATTATAGATTATAGATTATTCATTTTACTTACAAACCTGGGAAATTATCAAATATTTTAATACATAATATATTTTATAATTCCTTCTTAGAACCATGCTACTTGTATCCCTCTTTATTTAGATTATTTGGTCTAAATTTGGAGCAAGCAGCTATACTTTTAATCTGCCAAAAAACCTAAAAATCTTAGGCTCAGATGAAACTCTAGAGCTAAACCATCTGCTGAAATTTCAGTCCCTCTAGTTCCCTGAATGGATAATTTAAAAACCTCCAGTAGAAGGAAAGTGGTTGATTGCAGATGAAAAAACAGCACAAAATAGGGGAAATGACTTTTAAATATTGAAAATTAAATCACAATTTTGGTTGTTGATTTAACAAGTAGTGCTACACACATTTTCATGAAGTGAGCTGTTGTCATTTAGGAGATGCTTAAAAGCAACCATTGCCTATGATAGCAACAAATAAAGTAGATTTTTCCATAGTAAAACCATTCAATCCACATCACTAAGTACTCACATAGTCTACTGTGTTCAATTCTCCATAAAATAATGAATCATGATTTTGTAGACAAAGGAGCTACAACTTCAAGAGAGGAAAGAACTGCATTCAAGGTCTCTCAAGCTATATTTGCAATAGTTGGAATTAAAACTTGATTTCCTTGACTTATAAAAATCAAAATCCATGACTTTTGTGTATTTTTTAAGATCTCTTTTTACAATAGGAAGACCAAAAACGTCAGATACCATGAGTGCTTTAAAACACTCATCTGAATAAGCTAGCTATTAAATCTATTTATCAGGGAATACAAATTGTTGCAAATTATTGTTTATAATGAAATGGAAATGCCATTCATATGACATGTCAGTGATTGTCTTAAGTTACCTATGCAAATCATCATCTAAAAATGGGATCAGGGCTAATATTATAATATGATTGGAACAGTCCCCACAGATTACTCTATCTCTTAAATAATTGTGATAATTTCATCATCTTAGAATGAGAGTATTTTCTCCCGTAGAGAAAATTGCCTGGAAATCCTCCTCATATGTATATTTTTAATCTGAAAAGTATTTCTCTTTTTCTCTACTTGCTTCTTTCCTGCTTTTTCTTTAGCCTCATATTATGTGTATCTGAATGGCAAATCAAAAGTGTAGAAATTATTGTTTTCCCTTGTTACTATTCAAATTTCAGTTTGTTTTCTTGCTGATAATCCTTTAAAAAATATTTTATAAGTAATTCCCAGAATCATACAGCAAATAGATAATTTAAAGTTGACATTTCATTAGCCATTTAGATATGGAAACATTAATGTATCCACAAGTACCCAAAATAAATTGAAAAAAAAGGGACTGTATTTCAAATAAGAGTATAAAGTCATATCCAGACTAATACATAAAACATAGGCTTGTATAAATAAATGCAGAAGCAACATAATCAAATTATAATTTCTAGGAATTAAATAAAATAGGTATATATTTCAACCATCCAGTTACATAAAAGTTCCTCCACGTGCTTGATTGATGGCCAAGCTAGATGATTTCTAGTAAAGCACTGGACTTTCCATAGCTGCCTTCCAGAACTTACTTGGGTCACATACATGTTACAAAGTAACAAAACCTATTTCCAGTACCTAGGGTTTTATTCTATTTTATTTATCCATAATCATTACAATAAGAAGCATAAATATTTGGTTCCTAGATGAGAAATTTATTCCTGAAATGCTATCTATTTACACTCACTGTTCCTATGTAGCTTCTTTGTCCTTAACTTTCTGAATAACCATAGCAACTGCAAAAAAAATGTCCAGTGCCAATTTGCAAAACAATTCCATTACAAATTCCTATATCTTGTTTGGAAAGCTGAGAGCACTAGTATATTACATCCTGATCTGTTTAAAAGAATAGCAAAGAAAAATGGGAAATACAAAAACAAAATTAGGTAAGAAAATGGAAGATTTTCACTAAATACAAAATATATCTAGTGTGTTAAAATAGAAACTTCTTTCATTATTTCATGCTGCTGGAGTGCCCTCTGTCTTTTCATGCTATTATGTGTGTCTAATTGGACCTTAGGGATTTATCACTTGTTCTTCAATAAAGCACAGAACCTTACATTTTAAAGTGTAGTTTCTAAAATTTAAAACAGTTTTGTTCTCTGTATTATTTCAAATATTAGATTATTTTAAGACTAATTGAATACTGAGGTAATCAGTGCAATGCTAATACATTGTTCACAGTTAGATAATACAACTGATATCTTAATGCTTCCCAAGAATGCAAATCAAGGCTTAATAATATTTTCAATAATCAGTTTGAGGATAATCCACTACAGTTCTCAATGTGGGATGTTAGTAATTAGCACTTAATAATTAATGCCATTGTACCAACATGTCCAGAGGGCTCTCCATTGTTTCACATAGTTCAAGAAAATGCGTCATATAGACCTATTATTATGCTTCCATTAGAAAAACAATGGTGCTCTGATTTTACATTTCAGAGACAGTATTGTGTAATGGGACACATAATGATTTGAAAATCAAAGTGTCATGTTCTGAGTCTGGCTCACTGATCAGCTGCATGTTCTTAGGTTAAATCATGCAATCTCCGTTTTTCATCTGCAAAAGGAGGGCATTTGAGAATCAGTATCTCCCAATCTAAGCTCACTGAACAACTGATCTGAAACCTTTATATCATCTAAGATTAATATCCTACTACTATTATACCATGTTTCCTTGCAGGGATAAACCTGATCTGGAATCCAATTCTAATGTGCTCCTAAATGATCTAATGCATATTAAAATATGAAAAATTCAGACTACATTAGCTTTAAGTTCCCTTCAAGCTCTGACATTCTGTGATTCTAAATTTTAGTGAAATAATCATATGCAAAGTGCCAAATAGAAACAAATTTAGGCTTAAGTAAGGAGAGACTTTACTGCAGAGAATTATTGCAATAAAGAGAAGGGGGCAAATTTAATGGAGGGAAGGAAGAAAATTATAATAGTATGATCAGGAAATATCTCAAAGGTTAAGAGAAAGGTTCTTTTGTTTCTTAAAAAAATACAAACACATCATAGAAAAAAATGGGATGTAAGGGAGTGAAATGAAAGGGGCCTTATCAAACAATTGATCAGGGAATATCTTTCCCTGATGTCATCTGATTCTCAAGAGGCACACCAAAGGAAGGGCTGAATGCTGGCTCAGGCTGAGGAACGATCAAAGTTCAAGATTCCAGTGGAGGAAAAGAACCTCACTTGGTCAATCCATTAACAAGACCAAGACTTTTTTTTCTAATTGATGACCTGGGACAAATATTTAAGCTAAATGTCATGAAACAAAGTGTGGGGCATCTGAATGTCCTGAGTCTCCTTAGAGGTAAACAAGGAGGTTGACTCTGAGGAAGGAGATGGGTGTCCTTTGTACTAAGCTGTTTCTCTAACCCAAAATTTTGGGGAGAGAAGTAGTTCCTAATAATGCTGTTTTGCCAGGGCTCAGAATTTTACTCAGGTAAAATTCAGTGTCATCAATAGCATCTTGTGAATTAGATGGAAGAATACACCCTCCAAGATGGTTCCAAAAGATCCAAAAGAGGATCATTTTGTTTCAAAACTCCACAGAAGGCAATGTTAAATTTAGCATACACTTCTCCAGCAAAAACTGTAAAGTCACAAAAGCAGAATATATTGCCTCCATTTAGTCTGTCTTCATCCTCTCAGGGTGCTATTTTGTGAAAGCAACCTGGTGCACATTTTTTTTTCCACAAAGGTGAGCTACTCTTCATAGCCACAAATAACACATGTTGTCTTTTTTGGGATAAGAAATAAATATATATATATATATATATATATATATATATATATATATATATATATATATCTTCCTGTCAGCTTAGTGTTGCCAGCACAGGAGAGCTCTGGGAACTGCAGATTTAGAACAAAGGCAGCAAATCTGGGGCACCCTGCCCCCATGCTGCTCCAAGCCAGCCTGAGCCACCCTGCATAGCAATGAAAAGCATTAAACATTCACAGCTGCTTGTTATCAAAATTGCTTATCTTGTACTTTTTAATAATAACTCCTTTGATTTCCTGGAGTGTATCATCCCACTTAGGAGGAAAGAAATGTATTTTTCCCTAGTCATTTCCACCCTGCCTTCCCTGCCCTCTCCAACACACACACACACACACACACACACACACACACACACCATAAAAGAGTTTTTTGATAAGGAATCACTGAAAGACAATGATGAGGAGCAGTCTGAGGAGAGAGTCCTTGTGCCACTCTCCTACAGCTGAGTGTTGATGATATGCATGGCTTGATATCTTATCTAGTACACATTGTGTCTGTGGAAAGAATTTAGTTGATACATTGGCTAAATAATTTCTTTCTTCAGAGATCTGTGTTGTTGTTTGCAGAGTATATCTATGTTTTGATCTTTGATTTTTTTCTTCATAAGTATATGAGACAATAGGAAATCATTCTCAGCCTTGAAACTCATTGGATTCTATAATGCTTAATTTTATAAAAGGGATAAAACAGGGCGTTTTCATCAGCTTTTTTGATGCATTGACCAAAAGATCCAATAAGAACAATTAGAGAATGTGGGGATGTAGGAAGAAGCCACTGAGACATATGCTTCCCTGTGGCTGCCGAATGGGTACAATTCTGTGGAATACAAAGATTATTCATGCTTGGGCAGCACACTCTCAAGTGACCAAACCCGCCAACCCACCAACGGGTCATTGTCTCACCCATCCCTCTTCTCCCTCTCCTTGCAAACTGCCGAACCCTAGCTGGATCACCCTCAGAGACTATCATATTTCACACTTCCTTGTTCACCAGCTCCCCTCCTGTATAAAAGGTGTGTATTTCCCCATTAAAGCTGAGACTGCATCACAGAATCTGTTCTCCCGGAGTTGATTGTGCTCCGTGGCCTCACCACCCCGCAAGGAAAAACCCCACGTTTTACTCTAAGAGGAGGAAAAGTTTATTTGGGGGCTTATGGTTTCAAAGGTCTTAGTTCATATGCCAATTCCATTCTTTGGGATCTGGGGTGAGGTAGAGCATCATGGAGGAAGAGTGTGGCCCAGGAAAGTAGCTGGAAACAGGGCACCAGGAAGCAGAGAGAAAGAGAGCTCTCCTTATTAGTGTAAGCACAAAAAGGAAAACGGGAGGCAGACCTCAACGGATTCAGAGAAGCCTTTATTCCTTCACAGACTCTGGTGTCATTCGGGTCCACTTTCCTGATGAAACATGGCCATCAGTGACAGAGGAGATTTTGGTTTTATAGGGTACAATGATGTCATCATTGGGAACAGTCTTGACAGTCAGGGACTAGTTGAACAGGTTAAAACCTTAATTTAGGAAGGCAGTTGTAAAAGGTTGAAACTCGTTTGGGGAGATAAAAGTCCAGATCCCAGGAATGAGTATTCAAATCTTGCCCATTGGTATTAGCTGTGCTTCCATTTAGGACTGATTAACCATGGGGGAAGGCCATAGTTTAGGGCCCAGCATTCAGAATTTGCCTCTTTCCCCCAGGGCCCATTGTTATCAGGAATGCACTGGGAGAGGTTTAATGGTTGACCAGTTTCCTTTCCCACTTCTCGAGCCACACCGTCCCTTCATTTTTCTTGGGGAGTTATTTTATAGGAATATTTTCCATAACCCTTCGATTAGGACAAAATGTAATCTCCAGAAGCACGCACACCATGATCCACTTCCTCCAGCCACAACTGACCTGCCTACAGTTACCACCCACTTAATCCCTATCAGGGAATTAATGTGCTGATTCGGCTATGGTTCTCATAACCAAATGGTTTCACCTATAATCTTTCTTGCATTTTCTCACACTAGAGTTTTTGGGATATACCTCACATCTAAACCATAACAGGGTGGATAATTTGTCTAAGAGTTGAGAATTAAGTTTAATTGGGGGAGGAATTATTTTTAATACTGTTTAACAGATAATGGCATATCAGATCCCTTGTCTTGGCATTGATTTAGGTCAAGGAATAATCAATCACCTTAGTGTAATTTATTTGATATTCCAGAAAAAGAAGTGCTTTCAAAAACTGTATGTAAAGAGGTTGGAATTTGTTATTAAATTAGGAAACTCTTTCAAATATTGTAAGTAAAGAGGTTGAAAATAGTTATTATTCATATGTTATGAATTTTAACATACATTAATAATAATGCCAGCTGTGGAGGTTAATGTGTTTGAGCAGCACTTCACAGTGTTTCACTGAATTCTTAAAACAATTCTAATTATATAAATATTGTAATACTAAATTTTCAGATAAAGAAAATGAAGGTGGAAAGGCAGTATGACTTAGTCACTTAAGGCATAAACTCTAGAGTTTTATTGTTTGCATTATTCTAATAACTAGTTATATTTGACAACTTTTTAATTACTAAATATATTAGGAACGATTATCATTTATTACACCTCTCTGATGGGATTGCCATGAGTATTAAATGAGTTTTCACATGTAAAAAATTATCAAAACAAAACCCCACACCTGACAAAGTTAAATAAGAATGATGTGCACTCCAGGCTGTTGCAAAGTTGGAGAGATTGGAGTATGGAGTCTGAACTCATTTCCACCTAAGCAAAGGGAGAGTTTTTTTAAGACCTAAGGGTGAGGGGAAGACTTGGGGTGTGTTTTCTAATCAGCCTTACCTGAAGGAAAAGTCAATTTTCTTGTTTTGTGGTGACTGCAGGTAATTCTTTAACAAAGGGTCCTCTAAGACAGGCTCCAACCCTCCCACAGAGACTGGGAGATAGGGGCACCATTTCCTCCAGAATTTCATTTCAAAGGGATGGCTCCCAGGTCTTCAGAAAGACAATCCTGATTTAGAAAACAGGCAAGAAGCATTTCAAAAGACTTATATCTCAAAGGAGCACAGAAAGAATTTACAATTACAAGTTTTCTCAAGTAAGTGCTCTAAGAAAAGTGCAGTCCCAGAGTTTAGAGTGAGGAAGAAGCATGTCAAATTTGGACAAGGTAAGGGGAATGTTAAGGCAGACTTGGTTAACACATAGGAAACTTTCTGATCCTTAGGAGGATATGTTACTATTAGCCTCTTTTAGAGAAGGCAAGTAAATTTTTTTTTGTTTTTTTTCTCCATGATTTTTATAGGTGAATTACAATTATACATAATGGTGAGATTTATTGTTACATATTTGTACATGCACACAATAAAACAATATTCTTTGCCCAATATCATTACCTAGTACCTTCATTTCCCTTCTCTTCTCCCT
Organism: Glaucomys volans; assembly: GCA_020662805.1. NCBI lineage: Eukaryota > Metazoa > Chordata > Mammalia > Rodentia > Sciuridae > Glaucomys > Glaucomys volans. Next base: position 178,234 of record JAJEJO010002239.1, on the reverse strand, counting down.
CTCCCAGCTCCCTTTCCTCTATTCCACTGATCTCCTCAAGGAAAATAATTTGTTCACAGTCTTTTCAATTGATCTCCCAAGTCAGGACTTTGAACCAATGTCTTCTTGATTTGATTGTCCAAGGTCTTAATCCCTGAGCTAACCTAAATTCCATCTCTGCATGTATCCCCTAGGGCATCTAGCCCAGTAACTTGCACCGAGTAAAAGTTTATTTATTTTTTTAATGAGCAGTTATGCTATAAAATGCACTGCTTCTACAGAAATGTAAAATATAGAGTGCCAGTTTATATTTTTTGAGATATTTCCAGAAGCTATTTTAAGCAAGGCCTTCCAAAAATCTCTGTTCAATATTCCCTATCTCTTCTATGAAATAATCTTGAGGCAATGAATATATTCCATTTTCAATCTTCTAAAACCCGGGAAATCTCAGTCAATAAAAATAAGGCTTTCAAAAGATATTAGCATTAATTGTGCAAGAAAACTAATCAATTAACATGTCCCTTGTTTGTTTTCTGTTTTGGACAGGTAAACAGCCAGTATTGAAAGGAAATCATTTAGCTTCCTTCATTTTTGAGATTCTGGAGTTAGATTCAAAGCTGAAAAATGTGCAGAAAGCCTCATTCCTGGAACTGAATGGAAAATCAGATTTTAAAAATTCAAAGTGCAGCGTGTATATATATATACATATATATATATATGTATGTATATGTATATGTGTATGTATATGTATAAACACTTCATACATGCACAGTGCAACGAAGTGTTACAAAGTTGAACGCTCCTGTAACCTCATCTGAAGGGAACTAGGCTAACAGTCTCATGATGCTCCAACTTGTCTTTCACTTCTTGGAAGATTGACGGGTTCATAAAGAGAATTTGAACTCTCTGGTCCTAATCTGAAGGAACATTTCTGTCTGTATTTTTCTGAAGCTTTCCTCCTCATTACTTCAACTACTCTATGAAAGCAGAAATATAAAATTCCTTTTCACTGGTTATTTCTGTATCAGTAAAGCCTCAGGACTATCCTTGGTGGTCTTGCTACAATCAATGTTCTTTTCCCTCTATCAACAGAATCAAGTTGCTATTTTGAAATTAATTTACGTCATCTTTCTTTGCACTATGCACTAGATCCATCTTGTCACCCACATTTCACAGTGTGACATCTTGTCAAAGCCATTTTGCTGCAAGCGTTTTGAAATCCATTTCACAAGTCAAATGACTGGTCTATATACCAAGAATAAAAATCTCCCCAGTCAGCTAAAATGTTGCTGTTGTCATTTTTAATGAAGTTGTCCTGTAGGAGCAAAGCATTCAATTCTGACAGACTCACATGCCCCTGCACAGGTATAAGACAAGTTTAAATGGGTGCAGCTTTAAACAAAAATTGGAAGTGATTGCATATTTAAGATGAAGGTAATTTGATAAACCAATAAAAATAACTTCATATGATAGGAATCATATTTCTGTAATTGTTTGCTATTGTCATGTCTGCCACTTGACAGAATTAGGAGGATGGCTGCCAGTAGAATGTGATAGATCAGTGAATTGTCATCCTAGACAAAATGCAGACAGCACCTTCTCCATTCCTGTCAATCAGAACAAAAATTCAATTCACTTGCCTGAGTCTTCCTCCATTTAAGTCATGTGGATGTTATTTTTTTAATTGTCAAATTTTTCTGATTAAAAGACAGCTATTTACTGTCCATGAAATTTCTGAATAAGCACTCTGATATTCTAATGTATTCTTGAAGACGTAACACATAGGCAAAGAATAAATAATCATGGGGTAGTTAGTGGGCATGATATAGACTAAAAAATGTAAATGGTCTGTCTTAAGAGCTCTTTCATCAAAGGAGCTCAGTTGAAGTTATTTGCTTTTCTCAGTGTAAAGGAAAATGAGTCGCTTTATTTTAAATGGTTCATTTGAGGTTTTATTCTTGGACAGAACAATTTTATTATATACTTATACAGAGGTTTAAAATTTTACCATATATTTAGGTACTGCTTTACTACTTTCATAGTTTTCAACTATTATAATTATGTATAGGAAATGAGAAAGCAAACATTATGCAGGACAGATTTTGAAAATTCTTTCTGGAGTTGTGATAGATAAAAATCACCATAATATATTGATGTCAGTTTTCTATAGAAATAATCCTCAGTTATAGATTATTTGTTACTGAGCTTCCTATGAAAATGAGATACCTTCCTAATCTCATCTAATGAGTTAAGTGAGTCTACAAAACTCATTAAGGAACAAGAATGCAGCAGCATTATTATAAGATACACCATGTTGTAATTATTTAGAAAACAATTATTGCCAAACTAACAATGTGCGGGTTTGAATGGGATCAGGGGAAAAAAGAGAATCCTAGAGCATGATGGTTTATGTAACAAGAATGGCTTGCAACACATTAGCAAAAATTTGAATCATGTGCTCCTGGTCCTCTTAATTTAACCACAGAGTCTCAAATTGCCCTCCAGAACAAAAGAAGTAGTCTACACTCCTATTAGAATTCTCACCTTCCCATATTTCTGACACTTCTCCCAATAATATAACATTTCCATTTAATCACACTGACATAAAGCGAAAACTTATGATTAATCTTGCCTTTGTCCAGTTGAGAGTGGGATTGCTGATTTTTTTTTCTTTATCTCTGACTTCTATTTTAATTCTGGATTTTATTCCCAATTCATTTTGAAATATTGAGAATGGTTTTACTGACACTGTTATATGCCCATAAACATGTTTATTGTGTCAAAGGTTGAAGAAAATATGTAACCACATATTAGTAATTCTGTGTCTGATATCTCTGTTATTGATCTGCTGTATGAACTTGCAAAATGCCACACCCTTTTGATAATCTGAATTGGAATACACTGTTATTTGGTAGAAAAAAGCTGACTTCTTTGTTATATTGGACTTAGCTTTCAGAAAAACTCTCTATATATTATAAAGTAAGTTTATTGCATTTCCCAATAATTCAACGTGAGTTTTTGTTGACAGAGAAATGTGAAAAACTTTTGAAATTCTGTTTTCTTCTCAAAGAACAAGGAATGGCTCTTAATTTATTCAAATAACTTTCGATGTTATTAAAAAAGTTTAATTGTGTGTATTATTGGTGGAATTCACTTTTATTCTTTGTAGTTCATTTATATAATTAACAATATATTCCTTTTCTATTTTAGTTTGTTTTAAATCATACACTTTATTTATTAGATTCTATAAATAAATGATAATATCTTGAAAAGACTGCTTTAACAGTTCTACTTTTTACTGGATAACTGGTTTCTTTGGCTTTTCTTTTATAGGAGTTGATGAGCTATGACCCATGGAACATACATGGCTAGTTGCTGTTACAGTTTTACTTTTTTCTTCCAGACCTTGAAGTAAGAAGGTTCTTCAAGTTTTTCAATAATCGCATATTTTAAAAGTTACATGCATTTTTACAAAATAATATCCTCAATTTTACCTCTCATTCCCAAAAAGTGCAATATTTACTATCTAGCTTTTAAGGAAATTTGTGGCCACTGTTTTCATGTGTGATTCTCTTAACAGGCATTGTTTTCGTTTTTCTGATACAGGTAAATTGCAGCTAAATAGAGTCTCACATAAGTGCTATTTTAGTAACTTAAGATCAAATCTATGTGTTGTTTTTTGCTTATAAGGTGTTTTTAAGTGATAAACATAAATTGAAAGTCATAAAATATTTTCTGTATCTATTGGTATGAAAATGATTGATAGCCTTTAAATTATGAAAATGATACAAAATTATATTGATATACCACAGTTTGTGTTAGTCAGTTTTATGTGAAGGTGAATAAAATACCTGAAAATAACAAATTGCAGAAAGAAAGATTTATTTTATCTAATGGTTCCAAAGGTTCAGTCCATGGTCAGCAGGCTCCAAAGCAGCAACATCCTGGCAGACAGGAATGGCAGAATAAAGTCTCTCTGCTGTAGCAGCTGTGAAGCAGAGACAGAGAGCTAGAAATGGGCCAGGGAGTAGATTAAACCCTCCCAACACATGCATCCAGGAGCCTACATTTTCCAACTAGAACCCACTTCCCAGTAGTGAATCCAGCTATAAAAGGACAAATCCACTTAAGAGGTCAGAGCCCTTATGATTGTATCTCTCGAAAACCCAATAAAAAAGGAGGTAACCCTTTCAAACTTATTCTGTGAAGCCAGTATCACCCTGATACCAAAACAAGACAAAGACAAATCAAGGAAAGAAAACTTCAGACCAATATTCCTGAAGAACATAGATGCAAAAATTCTCAATAAATTTCTGGCAAATTGCATACAAAAACATATTAAAAAGAGTGCACCACAATCAAGTGGGATTCATCCCAGGGATGCAGGATCGGTGAAACATATAGAGATCAATTCATCAAATCAATAGACTTAAACAATCATATGATTATCTGAATAGATTCAGAAGAAGCATTTGACAAAATACAGCACTGTTTTATGTTCAAAACGCTAGGAAAACTTGGGATAGTAGTAATATACTTCAACATTGTAAAAGCTATGTATGCTAAACCCAAGGTCAATATCATTCTAGAGAAAAACTGAAAGCATCCCCCCGAAAAACTGGAAGAGGACAAGTATGCCCTCTTTCACCACTTCTATTCACCATCATTCTTGAAGTTCAAACCAGAGCAATTAGACAGAAGAAGCAAATTAAAGGGATATGAATAGGAAAAGAACTCCTCAAAATGTCCTTATTTGCCAACGACATAACTCTACGTATAGAAGACCCAAAAAACTCCACTAGAAAACTTCAAGAGTTCATAAATGAATTTATCAAAGTAGCAGGATATAAAATCAACATCCATAAATCAATTGCATTCTCATACATCAGTGGTGAATCTACTGAAAGAGAAATTAGGTAAACTACCCCATTCACAAGAACCTCAAAAAACCAAAATATTTGGGAAACAATCTAGCAAAAGAGGTGAAAGACCTGTACAATGAAAACTACAGAACACTAAAGAAAGAAATTGAAGAAGCCCTTAGAAGATAGAAAGATCTCCCATGATCTTGGATAGGCAGAATTAGCAGTCAAAATGGCCATACTACCAAAAGTGCTGTACAGGTTTAATGCAATTCCTATTAAAATTCCAATGGCATTTTTCATAGAAATAGAAAAGACAGTCATGAAATTCAAGTGGAAAAATAAGAGACCCAGCATAGCCAAAGCAATCATTAGCAAGAAAAGTGAAGCAGGAGGCATCACAATATCAAACCTTAAATTATACTACAGAGCTATAGCAACAAAAATGGCATAGTAACAAAAACAGACATGCAGGTCAATGGTACAGAATGCAAGACACAGAGAAAAACCCACATAAATACAGATATGTCATATTAGATAAAGGTGCCAAAAGCATACATTGGAGAGAAGAGAGCTTCTTCAACAAATGATGCTGGGAACACTGGAAATCCATATGGTGCAAAGTGAAATTAAACCCATATCTCTCACCCTTCACAAAGCTCAACTCAAAGTGGATCAAGAACTTAGTCACTAGACCAGAGACTCTGTGCCTAACAGAAGAAAAAGTAGGCCCAAGTCTACTTCATGTCTGCTTAGGAATCGACTTCCTTAACAAGACTCCTAAAGCATAAGTAAAATCAAGAATCAACAAAAGGGATGGAATCAAACTAAAAAGCTTCTTCACAGCAAAGGAAGCAATGAAGACTGTGAAGAGAAAACCTACAGAATGGGAGAAAATCTTTGCCATTTGCACCTCAGAGCATTAATCTCCTGGATATATAAAGAACTCAAAATAATTAACACACACAAAAAAATGAAACCAAATAACCCAATCAACAAATGGGCTAAGGAACTGAACAGGCACTTCCCAGAAGAAGAAATACAATCAATCAACAAATATATGAAAAAAATGCTCAACATCTGTAGCAGTTAGAGAAAAGCAAATTAAAACTACACTGAGATTTTATCTCACTCCTGTCAGAATGGTGATTATCAAGAATACAGATAACAATAATACAAATAACAATAAATGTTGGCAAGGATGTGGGGAGAAAGGTACACTCAGACATTGCTGATGGATCTGAAAATTGGTGCACCCACTCTGGAAAGCAGTATGGAGATTCCTCAGAAAACTTGGAATGGAACAACCATTTGACCCAGTTATCCCATCCCTTGGTTTATTACCCAAAGGACTTAAAATCAGCATACTATAGTGGTGCATCCACATCATTGTTTATAATAGCTCAATTTACAATAGCTAAACTTTGGAATCAACCTATGTGCCTTTCAACAAATGAATGGGAAAAGGAGAAAAATAAGTCATTCTAAATGGTCAAACCTGAGGTAATGGTGTTTTCTCTCTGAAAATTATTTAAATTCTAATATATCATAGTAGGAATGTCCAAGAGGAATCTCTCAAAAGGATAAAGTAACACAACTGCCTAGTCTTTCCTGTACATAAATTAAAACAAACAAACAAAACTCTTTTCTTTCCTATGACAGACTTCTATGTGCAGACTTTTGCCTGGTTCTCATAATGTGCTCTAAATAGAAGAACTAAGACACAAGAGAACAAAATGCATGTTACTTACTGCAAGGTAAAAAGAGTCTGCACTGATCAGAAACTCATGTGTATATTCAGAACAAAATAATAAAGATGAATATTAAAACTTAACATTCTGTTTACAAAAAACCTTTCTAGGATTTGCATAAGAATTGTACTGACCCTACAAATAATAAGGGTAGAATTTACATCTTTGTTGAGTCTTCCAATCCATGAACATTTATTTCTCTATTTAATTAAGTTCTCTATTATTTCATTTATTATCATTTTTGTTAAATAATTATAAAGGAAATAGTGTCTTAATTTTAGTTTCCACCTAAATTTAGTTTCCATTGTTCATATTTAGAAATACACTTATTTCTGCATGTCTTATATCCTGCAAAATTTTAGAACACACTAATGATTCTAAAGCTTTCTTTGGTAGACTCCTTTCTACGTAGGTAATCGTGTCATTTGCAAACAGTGATAGCAATTTTTTTTTCCAATTTGCATCTTTTATTCCTTTTTATTGACTCTGTAAATAGCTAGACTTTCCAATATTAAATTGGAAATAATAGAGGTAACATTGGACACCTTTACTGAATAGTTGAAGAAACATTCAAACTTACATCATTGTGTTTTCTAAATGTCCCTTATCAAATTTAGAAAGCCCCTTTTGTTCTTAACTTGCTGAGTTTTTTTTTTTTGGAGTAATAAAATAGTTTAATACTTATACATAAAGGTGTTTCATCTTACAGTATTATGACAAATTGCATACCCTAAACTACTTATACACAGACAAAAAATGAAAAAATTGGAGGAAATATTTCAAAAAACCTTTTTTTGTGATTTGGCAATAGAACAGAAATTTTTTATAATAATAGACCGTAACTTTTTTGATGTTTAATGTCTTTTAAATATACATTTTTCTTCTTTAGGATGGTGGTATAGTGAAATATGTTTATTAATTTTGGCATGTTGAACTAGCCTTGTGTATTTGGAGTAAATTCAATTTGGTTAGTTACAATTCTTTTTAAAATTTTTAACTTAAGGTTTTTGATGGATTTAAAATATTTTTACTTACTAATTCCATAAAATGTGATGTTCTCACCCATGTATGTATTGGGTAATGATCCAAACAAAGCAATTGGTATCCTGATGTCTTAAAGGATTTGCCATTTTTTATGATAAGTAAGTCCAAAATCCTCTTAGATATACAATGCATTATTAACTACATTCCCCTTACTCTTTTTTAGCATACCAGAACACATTTATAGATATTTCGTAAAAGAAGATACACAAATGATTAACAGATCCTGAAAAAAATACTCAACATACTAATTATTAGGGAAATTTAAATCAAATTCACAATATAATAATCCCTTACTCCAAGTACAGTGACAATTAAAAATAATAATAATAAAGACTAATGAGATGCAGAGAAAGAAGAAATCTTATATGCTGTGTTAAGAATGTAAATTAGTACAGTCACTATAGAAAACAATATGTAAATTCCTTAAATAATTAAAAATAGAACTACCATATGATCTAGCAATCCTGCTGCTGGATGTATATCAAAAAAAAAAAAAAAAAGGAAGAAGGAAATCAGATTGCTAGAGATATCTGTGATATGTTGATTTCACCATTAACAATAATGAAATCAATTTCCAGGGTATGAAATCAATTTCCATATATATCATCAGTATAATAGAAAAAAAAAGTGGTATAAATCACAATGTAATATTATTCAGCTACATAAAAGCATGAAATTCTGATATTGCACAAGTGAATATGGACCTGGAGGATATTATGTTAAGTGAAATAAGTCAGAACCAGAAGCACAAATGACACATGACCTCACTAATACATTGAATCTAAAAAAGTTATTCTCTTTCAAGTTGAGAATAGAATGGTGCTTACCAGAAATGGGAAGAATAGAGAGGAATGGAGATAGGTTACAATTATTTTTGAACATTTTTAGATTAAATTTTCTAATAGTTTGCTGAGAATTTTTTATTCTATATTCTATGTTTGCCTAATGTTTCTTTCTCTCTTTTTTTTTCTTTTCTTTCTCTCTCTTTGTTGTTTTTTTTGTTTTTGTTGTTTTTTTGGTTTTTTTTTTTTTTTTTTTGATACTGTGTCTGGTTTGTTTGTTCAAATTAGGTTAATACTCCTGGCTTTATAAAATGGGTTAGGGCATTTTCTTGTTTTCCTCTCTTCTACCTGCTGGGAGAGATTTTGTGGATTGGCACTAGTTTGTTCTTTATTTTTTATTTCTTTATTTGTTCTTTTTAGATATACATAACAAGACAGTGTATTTTGACATATTATGCATATTTTGTCTTCTTGTACATGATATGGAATTTCACTGGTGGTATATTCATAAATACATACAAAAATTATGTCCAATTCATTCTGCTGTCTTTCCTATTATATAAATGTTTGGTAGCATACACAAATAAAGTATTTCATTCTAGTGATTTGGTTTTTGAGGTTTTAAATTAAAATCAATTTTAAAAATGGCTATAGGACTATACATATTTCCCATTTCATATTGGTTGAGTTTTAGTAGTATGTGGTTTAGAGGAATTATTTTACTTTTCTTAATGAATATGTTTTAAATTATTTATAGTTTTCATTTATTATTCTCTTAATGACTCCTGGATCTGTGCACAAAACTTATCACTGGCTATAGATATTCAAGTTTTAGCACTTCAAGTGAAGTGCAGCAATCTCACTTCAACTCAGGTCCTTTTACTTTCTCCCCATTTTAAGGGTGACTGGCTTGAGCACATCATGATGTTGAAATTTTGCTGTGTTCTTTGAATGTGATTTTAAGACCTTATAACTAGAGAGATAGTCTACAATATTGTTTTTTAAATTTTTTCCATTGTTTTCCTTTTCTTTTAGAGTCCAGACCTTCCTGTTATTTTCTCTTTTCTGATTGGAGAACTCTAAGCTACTCTGTTACACCAGTGACAAATTCTTAGTTTTCATTTGTTTGATGTGGTCTTAATTTCTTCTTTATGGGGGACACACCTTATAATGGCGACAGCAAGGGTGACAATAGCCTCATGGCAACCTTCTCCCCTTATGTGACGCTGCCTGACTCACTGCCTGGGATTGGCTAGCAGTAATTCCGTGAACGTGATCAACTCGTGCTTGCCTTATAGTCCTATGAGACTCTTGCCTGCGTATACACCCCATGCATTGCTGACCTCTAATCTGATTGGATTTCGCTATACCCTCACCCTACATAAAAGCCGTGTAACTTCCTTAATAAACGAGTTCCTGCTTTGACAGACCTCCCGGCTCTGGTGTGGTTCCTTGGCTGCTGACACTCATCATCCTGCTCGACCCCATATTCTCCTCTGGCGGGTCCTGAGGAGATACACCAAACCTTGTTGCTCGGCAGGGAGCAACACTTCTTCATTTTTGAATGATATTTTCACTAGATGTAAAAGGCAGAAGTGACAGTTATAATCTTTCAGAACTCTTAAATAATATATCATTTATTTCTGCCTTCCATGGTCTAGATGAAAAATCAGCTGCCATTCAAAGTGTTTTGTCCTGTAAATAGCCAGCAATGTTTCTGACATGTTATCAATTCCACAGTGGCATAAAGCTTTGGTTCATTTTAGTATGTTTTGTCAATCTCACAGCACAGTTAAAAAATTAGATTCTACAAAGATTTTTACCCTCATTTAAGTCCTTTTCTTGCACATACTATTATTCCATAGAGGACAAAGAGTCACAACATTAACTTGGATACTTTATCACGTTTCATGTGCGTGTTGGTCACCATTTGCTGAAGAGTAATGGTCTACGTGTATGGTGTCCGACCACCAGCAGCAACGCAGACCAGCCACGAAACTGTCTTTCTTAGTCTTTTCTCTAGAGAGGCAATCCATTACTCCTTCCTGATTTTACCATGCACTAGTTGAATTAGTTAAGCAAATCACATGTCCTATTGGATTTCTTGTCCACTGACAAATTCCATCATTGGCACAAAGAAGCTGGATATTAACTATTTTTAAACTGAAAGTATAACCTCATTTGTTAAATTCTATCCATTAGACTGGTTGATCCCCAGCCTTTAAGCAAAAATTATCTTTTTACTTCTCTGAAGTACAGTGCACATCTGTTTCTCAGTTTAGATTTTTAATCTTTTAAAATATATATACACCTAATATTTTGCATTTCAACTTTACTTGTGTGATAGGTTTTTCCCCTGAAAAAACAAATACCCCAAAATTAGTGGCTTAAAATTAATAAGGCATGCATCCTACAATTATATAATTTGGAAATTTAGATCGGGTTCAGCTAATTGTTTTTTCTGTTCTTTTTTGGGCATGCATATTCAGATGATAATTTGGCTTCCTGGCTGGTCTAGAGGGCCTCAGGTTGAATGGTTTGTCTCTTCTCCATGTGGTTCTTCATTATTCAGCCAGTCTGAACTTTTACATATTTTACATTCAGGGTTTCAAGATCAAGGGCAGAAAGATGAAAAACCTCTTCAGGTCTTTGCTCAGGACTGGCACATCACTTCTGCCACATTATATAAATAAAAGCAAGCTAACAGAGTAATACAAACCAAAAGAGCAGGAAGACAGACTTCTTCTTTTTTTTTTTTATTTTTTTTTTTTTTTTTTGGTTTAAATGAGTGGAGGAGATTTACAGGCATATTATAAAAGGAATGTGTTATGGCCAACTTCTCAATCCAGTGTAGTAGTTTTGTTTCTATTTCTGTTCCTTCATTTTTAAAAATTCTATTTGCTTTATTTAACTATTTAAAATATAATTTTATAATCTCTTTTCAAATTATCTTCTCAGGTATTACCTGAGATTTTTGGAGTACTAATCTTTCAGTTTGTTGTGTTTTATTCTTTTCTCTGTTTGTGTGTGTATGTGTGTGTGTGTGTGTGTGTGTGTGTGTGTGTAGTGAAGGGGGCTGCCTTTTCCCTGGAAGTTTGTTGAAGAGGATATTTTTCAAAAATATTTCTGTGAGTCCCTGGAATTCTCTGTTTAGGAATGTTTTTGGATGAATCTCACACAATGTAAGTGGTAGAACATTCAATTCTGGTCTCTACACACAAGAAGACCTTTTTTCTTCTCAAAATATTAAATAGCAGTAATCATTTATGTTGTAGCACAGTTCCAATGGCATATCTTTTGTAGGTTGCCTTTTCTAGTATGGACACTCTTTAGGACCACAGCTGGTCAGGCGTCTTAGCTTCCTTTTTGGGAGATCATGATAAAATACTGTCTGGAAGCTCTCCAGTGCTTATATCCCCAGTGTTTCCAAACATTCATGGCATCAGTTGTGGGTTTATGTCTCTTGCCTGAAACCACTGCTGTTATTCTTTCTCTTATATTTGACATAATATTTTCATTGTTGCTCCTATGTTTTATTTGAAATGTCTATTCTCTTGAAGTAGTTTGGATATTCTCCATTAGTTCTCTTCCTTTGAAACTATCCCCAACTGTTATGAGAAATTTTTTTTTCTCCCTTTGGTCTGAACTCATCAGGACTAGAGTGTGCTCTGAACTGTAATAGAAGTTCATTGTGAAAGTTTTCCTTCATGTTTTGATAACTGTCTGAAACATGAGGCAGTGCTTCTATTGGAATTCCTAGGTTTTTAAACAATAAACATTTCTCTTAGGAAGCAGATGTTATATTCTTAGGTCTCTTGTGGTTATTTAAATCACTGCAACATCACACCTCAGAGACTGGACCTAGCTAAGTCAACTGCTAAAAGCCTGCATATCTCTATTGATATGCTGCTTAACAATTGTCTTAATATCAGAAGCGATTTCATCAATCACTGGAAGAGTCTTGTGTCTGTGCACATCTTGCATAGGATAGAAATTTTAAATAAAAGTCATTGAGCTTTTACCCAGAACCTTATAATCATAGGGCACAGATTGCCTATTACAATTTATATACCTTATATATTCTTTTTATGAGAGAATAGTAGAATATTACCCAAACTGAGTTCCAACAAATACCAATTTCAAGAGTGAATGATAAAAGGAAATATGGCAGGTGACCAAACAAGTTTGGGAAATGCTATACACTATCTCACTTGTGGGTGTTTGCACTGTATGTTCATGCTCTGAAGACTGAAAATGATTTCATAAACAATTGTTTTATCTTTTAATCCTGTGTTTAAAATTAGTTTTCCCAGAAAAAAAAGAAAAGCAAATTTTTTCCCTTACAACATCTTTTATGTAATACTCAATAGAACTAATCATTTTATAATCTGAGAAAGGCATTATATCCAACATTTGATTTGATTGCTTTCTCAATACTATTTTCAGTGAAATGCAAGCTATTTAGGTCTTAAGTTTTGTAGATTCAACATTGAAAAGTAAATACTACATTTGTGATCGAGTGAGTCTTTCTCTCTTTTGATATTTTCTCCTCCATATGATGTGGAAACAACATATGCTTTTTATGTGCACTGCTGAAATGAAAACATTTATCACAGCATCTTTGTCTATCAATATATGCATAGTTGTCTACTTATTATCTTGCTAAAAATCTTCATTTTTCTCAATTATACTATTGATGTAGAAAGCTCATAGCACTTAAATTCTAAGATCCAGAATCAAATTTTGCTCATGTTCAAAGCTTAGCTTGACTCCAGCTTAATCCCTAATCACTTGGCAATTTACCCCATCTCTGCCTGCCTGCTTATCATAGTGTTAAAAAGAGCCCCTTACCTCTATTTTCATCATGTAGTGTTTTTGTATTTTCTCTCATGTCTATCACATTCTTCCTTTTAAAACAGGTTGATTAATGTGCACATTTCATTAAGCATACAAAACAAGAACACCCAGGAATGTTATGATATACATTACTGTAAGGGCTGTTGTGTATTCAACCCTTTTTATTTCTATGGTTTGGGATTTGTAAGGTCATTCCTCATGCCTCCCAATCTTTTTATTGAATTTAAAAAGTCCAAGTGCATGTGTTTTATTAAATATTTACCATGTTATATTGATTGTACATTGAAACTCTAATGACTTAGCACAAATATTCCTGGGCTTTCAGTTTATCTAATTCTAATTGTTTGGGATCATGAATATGAAAAACAATGTAATACAATTGGTCACAAAGATCTAAGTATAGGGTAAAAAATACTTGAATTTCTTAGCCAAAGTTATATTCCAAAGTTTAAAAGAATGACATGTATTTGTTTTATAATATGCTTCCAGAAGCATGTATATTCTAAGTCCTTCCTACTGGCATGAAACAACAATAATGGAAAGCACATAGGAAGAATGCACCATAAGGATAAACTGGGTTAGAATGGACTCTTCTGCTCATCCATGGACCTAAAAAGAGGAGGCCATTTATTAATGATTGCATGGTCAGAGGTTTAGCATTACTACCTTCCTCATCTTATATCTTACAAAAGATTCTGTATCTCTTACAAAAATGTTGAATCTGTTTCAAGGAACTAAAATCCCATTCCAGACTAGTCAGAAACATGATTTAAGAAGAAAATCAAAAATAATAGGAGAGCTAAATCCATGACACATTTCTGAACTTTTACTGAATTCCTCCATGTTCCAATAACAGCTCTGCATTATGCACAGAAATGAAGAACTTAATAGTGACACTGTTGTCTCTTTTATTAAAACTCATCCTCATGTTGCATTATCTGTGGTTTGTCAACACTTGCTGTATGGTACATCTCTGTTGCGTTCCAAATTTCTTCATGTTCCTATGATTAACTCCTATGCCATCCTGTATATGAGTATTCTGTGATTTTTACACATTAGCCATGGCTGAGTGACTTTACATACTTCAGAGAGTACTAATATACTACCAGCAGAAATCTTCTCGTTTACCTATTTTTCAACAACTCCAGCAGAATTCTAATCTCCAAGTGTCTACCCTACAACCTTGAAGCCAAGTTGGCAATATTTCTTAAGGCACCATGTAGAGAAATTTAATCCTAAAGTGAACGTGAAAAATGTTCTAAGTGCTGCATTTCATGAGTTCAGTTTGTTGGGAGAAATTATACATTATTGCATGAACTATGAATCTTCTTGGAAAAGGAAAAGATTGTGAAAAAATTAGTAAGTTCTTTCAAAGAGCATAAAATAGTGCATTAACCTTCATTTTTGATTAATTAAATATGATGCAAAAATTGTTACAGAATTTTATTCTAATTTTATTCAATGTGAATTTGGGTACTGCCTTTTAGTACACTCAATTTTAAGTAATTCATAATAGAAATGATGGTGTTTGTTTATTGCTGTGACACTAGAAACAAAGAACAACTAGAACTACATATACTCATCAAAAAATTAATATATTTATCTGTTCATTTATGCATTTTTCCAGTATTTGTTAAGTGACCCTTCTCTTTCTTGGCAGCTATGTAAGGTTATCATGATTTAAAGTAGGTTAAGACAAATTAGGTTGATCATTACCTGCTTTTAAAAATTGTTATTTGACAATCGGCAACAATTTTCATTTTTCTTGAAGTAGAAAAAGAACTAGAATAATTAAGTGAACTCTGGTTACTGTATCTTGGTACCACTTCTTTCATCTCTATCCTGATGATTGAGCAAATCAGGTAATGTCTTTTTAGACCAAGTCTCCTCATTTGTATAATTTTTATGAAACCATTTTAGCTATCTGAAATATACCGGGCACCATAACAGGGATAAGTTACCTGAATTATCTCATGAAATATTCTCATCAACTATGATAATATGTATTTTTATTTGTAACTAAGGATATTATGAAGCAGTCATTAAATTCATTCAGGTAAGTCAAAATTATTCAGGTTAGTGATCCCTGGAACCTAGGATTTAAACTAGGCTTACCTTCCTAAGGTAAGACTCAGTCTTACAGTTAACCATTGCAAATGTACATATATTTATAGTTTATTGGGGCTACTGTTTCTTTAAAAAAACTATTGTAAACTTACATGGAAATTTATATTCACTATAAGAATTTATTTTTACTTTCTCTTTTGCTTTATTTTTACACACCTTCTGACCATATAGTCAACCATTACACAAAATTATGAAAACTTTAAAGATGCATAAATGTAAATTGGACAAGTCATGATAATCAAAGAAAAATGTTTTAATTCAACGGTCTTAGTTAAAATGTGAAAAAAAGAGGTTGCAAATACTTTAAAATACTGAAAACTACAAAACTTTATTTCAGTTCTGAATTACAAACTGTGCCAAAATCAATGTGACAAGAATTTATATTAACTTTTCTTCATCTGAGACAGTGTTTATTTCCTCTTTATTTCAGAAGGATAATTTTATGAGTAATAGAACTCACTGTGCATGGTTGTCTTCTTTCAACATTTCCTTCAGGCCTCCAAAGTAAATCTCTTGAAATTCAAATTGCTGTGTTTTCACAGGAAATGCAAGATTTCTCTCTGACTGCTTTCAATTTTCTTGTCTTTTATTTGCTAATTGTTATTTACAGTGTGTATTGAAGTGGGTTTCTTTGGGATTATCTTAAATGAACTCAAGAAATAGCTTTACAGATTGTTGGAGTGTCTTTTGTCAGATTTTAAAGTTTTCACTCATTATATTTCAAATATTCATTCAGTCACTCTCTTTTTCCTCTTCTTCTGGGATTCTGGTGATATAAATATTGCATCTCTTATACTGAACGATAAGTGTCTTAGGTTTTGGTCCTTTTATTCATTCTATTTTATTTCTGTTGTTCAGACTGGGTGGAATTTTTTTGGTCTTTCAAATTCACTGATTCTATCATCCATTATTTGCAGTTTATCATATCCACTGAATATTTTTATGTTATTATTGTACTTTTCAGCTCTGTAATTGCCAAGAATAATTTCCTTGCTTAAAGTTTTAAATTTTAATCAAGAGAATATGTATTTGCTTATTGAAGTATTTCTTTGAGACATGCTTCATAATCCATCTCTGATAATTCTATCATCTGATTCACCATAGTATTGGCATATGTAGAATATCTTTTGTCATTTACATTTTAATTTTCTTGGTTAATGATATGACAAGTGATTTTCAGTGGTTCCTTGGACATTTTGTATATTATGTGAGTAGAATCTGGGTCCTATTTAATTATTATTATTATTACTTTTTACCTGCCAGTTACTCTGAGTAAGTTTAGCATATGGATCTTGTCTTACTTTTATGATCTGTGGTTTTAATGACAGGTTAAATTTCAGAACCTTTGTGGTGTTATTTTGGTCTGGTTGATATCTGCTGACCCTGGCTGATATCCCACTGATCCCTGCTGGTAATGCCTGAATGGGTGAAAGAAGTTTATAAGGCTGGAGCTTGCCTGATATTCCTCAGTGCACAGTTAGGGAGGTCACCCCTTTTCAGTACCCCTTTTCTGCCAGGGTCTTTTAGAAGCAGGAGAATTTTACTAGATAAAGAAGCTTTCCACATCAAGCTATCAACTGTGACTGAATTCTGCCCATCTGCTTCCTTTGGGAAAAGGAGCATGAAATGGAAACAGCTTGTTGTAGTTGGGAACGTCCTGCCATGTCTGCCTACCAACTCTGTCTCTTGCATCATTAACAGGTTTAGGGTTTGTTTAACAGGTAACAGAAATGAGATATAGGCCTATGCTATCTTATTTGGAGTTGAAATTCCATGATAGCTCTGTTAATCATCAGAGTTAGAGAACCAGCATAACATATATCACAATAATTATTCATCTTATCTATATGTTTTAGAATGTTTGTTTTTACTTTCTTTTTACTGATGTTATAGTTTGGGTCTTAGGTGTCCCCCAAAATTTCCAGTGTTAATGCAAAAATATTCAGAGGTAACATGGTTGGATTATGAGAGTTATAACCTAATCAATCCATCTTAGCTTGTGTGGATTAGCTGGATGGAAACCATAGGTAGGGGGTATGTTCTTGGGGTGGATGAATCATGGGGAGTGCACCCTGGATGAATTCATATTCTCTGCATCTTCTCCTCCTCCTTTCTTTCTGCTTACCAACTATTGCGAGTGGAGTAATTCTTCTCCACCACACCTTTCTTTTATATTATGCTGTACCTCAGGCCCAGAGCAATGGAGTCAACTAACCATGAACTGAACTTCTGAATCATGAGCCAAAATAAACTTTTCCTCCTCTAAGTTATCCTTGTCAAGTATATTGGTCATATTGTCAAAAAGCTAACACAATTAAGAATTAAAATTAAGGCAAAATAAATACAATATTTACAGGTATCCTAATGTTATGTAATTTTCTTCCTTCAATATGTTATTTTTACCTTTCCCATATCAGGAAACTCTACTTATAATTTTGAAAAAAAGAATACATTTTAAAGTAGGATTATTGTAAAGGATTAAATCAATTAAGCCAAATTATTCAAGTTACTGAAAAATGTAAAACCTTATCTCATAGTGATCATATTTACTTTTAGAACTAAAATCTTCTGGAAAAGATCTCCTAATAGTAATCTGTCTTTTGAGTTAAGTCTGATGTTTATGTACAAATCTTAAAAATTCAAATATATTTATTGATAATTTACTATGCTCTGGTCACTATATTGAGTAGGAGAATGTAAATATGAAAAGATTGACATAGTTTACACCTTAAGACTCACATTATATTTGGAGGAAAAGATTATTTAAAAATTGTTTTACAAAGGATGAAGAGTTGTAATAGGTGAATTAAAATCAGTAAGAAACACTTAGGCTTCAACCTACATTTAATGTGTTCAGTTTGGAAAGTACAGGTAAGAGAGAGCACATATTATTGTAATAAGAGAAATAAAACAATGGTGGAATACAAAGTGAAGGGGTAGGCAGTAAACTACAGAAAAATGTGTCTCTTACAGTTATGAAACATTACATCATTTCTCCAATTCTCAATTTCCTACTCTGGAGAAAGCAAAAACTAGTGTTCATAAATCTATCAAAAAATGAAAATTTCTAAGATCTCATAATTCACTTCTCACATTATTGTGTATAAAGTATAATTTACTAAATATTTATTGCAATTAATTTTACTATTACAAAAAATTGATGAGGTAAAGCAGAGGATGAAACAAAAGGGTTAAATAAAGGAACTCACCTTTGAATTTTAGGTTGTCCTCAACTCAGTACTATTCTTCCTTGATTTATCAACAGCAGTTGACACTTTCAAGCATTCTTTCTTCCTTAAAATGGTTTTTACAGCTGGCTTCCCAGATGACACATTCCCCTTCTAGTTCCTTCCATCTTTGTTCACTTTTCCATCTCCTTTGCTGGTTATTTCTTATTTTGTTCCCTTTAGCACTTCCTATGACTTCTCTTTGCCCTCCTTTTAAAATAGATTCCATTCCATTAATTATATTCAGAACCTCGGTTTTCAGCAGTGTATGTAATGATACGTCACAGAATTATTTCTTAATTCCAGAGCTCTTCTCTGTATTTCTAACAGATTCATTATTTCTTTTTTAAATGTATAGAAAGCATCTCACATAACATGATGTTATGGCTTAGATATGAGATGTCCCACAAAATCTCCTGTCTCAGTGTAGGAAACATTAGAAGGTAAAATGATTGGATCATGATGACTAACCTAATCACTCTATCCTAGTTTGAATGGCCTGACTGGGTGGTAATTTTAGACAGAGCATGACTGGAGGAGGTGGGTCACTGGGGTATACCCTGTAAGCAGGTGCCTCACCCATTCCCCATCTCCACTGCCTAATCCCACTATGAGGGGAGCATCTTTCTTCCACTTGGCATCTCCAGCACGATGTGATGCCTGATCTTGGGCCAAGAACAGTGGACTTGTTCAACCTCAGAATTTACCTCTAATATCATGAGCCCAAATAAAGTTTTCAACCTCTAAGTTGTTATTGTCAGTTATTTTGGGCACAGCAATGAAAGTCTGACTAAATATTTGGTCTTTCCAAAATCTTTTCCATCTAGAATAGTGGGAAATCAGTGGTTCCTATTATTTAGGAGAAAACAAACTCCCAAAGGAAAAAAATCAGCTTCAACTTCCTTTTCTTTCTTACTCTTCTCATTTAATCAGTTAATAAATTCTATAGGGCTTTAAATTTATTTAAAATCCTCATCACATTCACTGCAGTTGCCACGGTCAAAGTCAACACCATCTTTCACCTTAAAGATTACAATAATCTGATTTTATCTGTTTTCAGAACTCATCAATGGTAGATACAAGTTAGAAAAAGTCACTCCTTGGCTGAAAACTAGGAGTTTGTACCACACTCAGTATAAGAGAGAATCATTAAAATATCTACAGAAGCTTTGATGCTCTTTGCCACCACTCTACCTCACCCCTTTCCACTGTCCCAATCTGTTACACTGATCCAGAAAAATGGATCCCCATGTTCATCAAATACAGACAATGTAACCCCATCAGGATGGAACTAGCACTTTCACTTCCCTTTCACTACCTGCTACTTGCTCTGATATTTGCACAGCTCTCCCTTGCCTACTCTTTCCTCTATTGTCTTGGGAGAACTTTCCAACTGTTCTATTTAATATTTTAAACTCCTGCTACTCCATATGCATGTTCTCTGCTATACCATTCTCAAAATCTCTTTTTATTATTATAAAATAGCCTATTTTAGTATATTTATAGTTTAATTTCTTGTCTGAAAATTCAGGTATCATGAAGACAAGAATTATTGTGTCTTTCTCTTCATTCACTAGTACCTAGAATTCAGGCCTAGCAAATAGCATACTTAATAAAACATGAATAGATAAAATGCTCTCATAGACACAGACAATATTTTTATTGTCATAAACTGATAAAATATCTGGTTAGTGTTTTATTTTATTTTCTTTAAAAATTTACTATGCCCACCTATAATCTTAGGGATCATGTAAAAATTTCTGTATTCACAAGACTTTTTAATTTCTCTTTATGATCTGACTCTTTGGATCCTCTTCCTATTTGCTCCAGCCATAGAGGGAATTTCCTGTGATCTCCCCCAAATACATCTTACTTCACATTTTCTTGCACCTTAGTGTGTGTGTGTGTGTGTGTGTGTGTGTGTTTAGAGGTGTGTGTTTGTCTCATTTGGAGTAAAAAATCCTTTCCTATGCCATATGTTTGTTTATAATTATTATAAATTTTATTGTCAAATATGTACTAAATAAAAATAATTATTAGGATATATGAGAAGGCTGAAGGAGAATAGCAAAATGAATCTCCACATATAAACCACTTAGGTTAAGAAAAGGATTACTTCCTTTAGCTTAAAAATTTTCCTCTTTCTTAGATCATATTTTCTGTCCTAAGTACCTCACTCTTGGTGATAAACACAGTACCATATTCTTTAAACATTGTTTTGCTTTATTTTAAAATATATTTTCGAGGTATGTGTTAGACTAAAATAATGTAATATTTAGATTTTCTTGTTTTAATGTTTTTAAAATCTGGAGGTTTATGATCAACCAGGGTGTTCTGAATGTGAAGAAGAAATGAAAATAGATCAAGAGAAGATAAAAAATATACTGAGGGCAGTATCATATTATACTATTAGTCTAAAGAAATATGGTTATTTGTAAAAGAAAAAAATCAGAATAATCTGAAAATATTAAAGAAAAATGATTGAGGCTTCTTATAGCCATTTTAATTTCACCTTTCACAACAGGATTTGCAACTCTACATAATTAGTTGAGAGAACGTATTTAAGCTTGGAATGGGTCTTATCCTATTTTACCTGTTTGCTTTCTCTGTCCATTCCAATTTAGATTCCATTCTTGGCTCTGTATTTTTTCATATAATGGATTGCATGCTCCTTTGTTTTCCATACCATTCCTGGAGCTTGGGCAGCAATCACACTTTGGTTCATGCTCAAATGACATGGATTAACTTCACCATGCATGGCCTGCCAAACTATTCCCAGAAGCTTCAAATTGTGCCAGAATCCTGAATTTTCATTCTACACTGTAAAAAGGTAGCTACACTCTAATATGCATCCTCACTCTACTCAAGCAAACTAAATAATTAAAAATGTATTGTGGAGTCATTGACAGACAGATGGAACTTTAGAAGTTATTCAGTTATACTCCTTACAGAAACCTAACTAGGAACTGTTCACAAATAAGAATGTCTTGGCTCTGACTTGGGAGTGAGGTTAAGACAACACCTTGGACTATAGAACTGAGAAAAAAAAAATGAGATATCAAGTGTTGGGATTCTACAGCTTCCCTGGTGGAGAGACTCCATCTTCAGCTGTCTGAGCCCTCGGACCTAAGCTCAGCCCTTCCCACGGGGACACGGTGCTGCGGCTCCAGGTGAGATCTGGCTGGGAGCGGAGCTGCTTGCCGGCTGCAGCGGGGAATTTGGGACCATCGGCACCATTCTGCAGTTTCCCTGGCGGAGAGATGCCATCTTCAACTGTCTGAGCCCTCAGACCTAAGCTCAGCCCTTCCCGCGGGGACACGGCGCTGCGGCTCCAGGGCCACAGTGCTGCGTCTCCTGGTTGCCTCTGCCCAGAAGCATTGATCATTCCCAACCTGGAGGTTGTGAGACAGCAGCTATCTTGGGTCACCACTTGATCAAGCACCTCTCAAACATCTGGTAAGTTACTGGAAATCTGCAGGGACGCACTAAGTCTTTACAGGGAAATTGCAATCCCTCTGATTTGCACTACTAGAGGGGAAGATACATGAGCAGCATGAGAAAACACGGGAAAAAAGTGTCCCAAACAAACCTAGATGATATATCAAGAGATCCCAAAGACAGCATGGTAGAAGGAATGACAGAAATGGAGTTTGGAATGTTCATAATTAAAATGATCCAAGAAGAGAATGAGGTGATGAGAGAGCAGATTCAGGGTATGAATAATCAGATAATAGAGCAATTGCAGGAAGCAAAAAATCATTTCAATAAAGAGATAGAAGTTCTGAGAAAAAAACAAACAGAAATCCTTGAAGGAAACAAGGAAATGAAGGAAACAATCAACCAAGTTAAAAACTCAATAGAAAGCATAATTAACAGAATAGATCACTTGGAAGACAGAACCTCAGACAATGAAGACAAAATATTTAATCTTGAAAACAAAGTCGAATAAACAGAGAAGATGGTTAGGAATCATGAAGAAAACCTCCAACAAATATGGGACATCATGAAAAGACCAAATTTAAGAGTTATTGGGATTGAGGAAGGCACAGAGATACAAACCAAGGGTATGAACAATCTGTTCAATGAAATAATATCAGAAAATTTCCCAAATATGATGAATGAGACGGAAAATCAATTACAAGAGGCCGACAGCACACCAAATGCACAGAATTTCAACAGATCCACACCAAGGCACATTATAATGAAAATACCTAACATACAAAACAAAGATAGAATTTTAAAGGCTGCAAGAGAAAAGCAGCAGATTACCTACAGGGAAAAACCAATATGGATATCAGCAGATTTCTCAGCCCAGACCCTAAAAGCAAGAAGGGCCTGGAACAACATATTTCAAGCTCTGAAAGAAAACGGATGCCAACCAAGAATCCTATACCCAGCAAAACTTACCTTCAGATTTGATGATGAAACAAAATCCTTCCATGATAAACAAAAGCTTAAAGAATTCACAAAGAGAAAGCCTGCCCTACAGAACATTCTCAACAAAATATTCGAAGAGGAAGAAATGAAAAATAACAATCTCAGTCACCATGGGGAGGAACTACCCTAAAGAAAGAGTCAATCAAAGGAGAAACAAAGTTAAGCTAAAAACCCCCAAAAAGCTAAAATGACGGGAAATACAAGTCATATCCCCATAATAACCCTGAATGTAAACGGCCTAAACTCATCAATCAAAAGACATAGACTGGCAGAATGGATTAAAAAGAAAGACCCAACAATATGCTACCTTCAAGAGACTCATCTCATAGAAAAAACATGCTCACAGACTAAAGGTGAAAGGTTGGGAAAAAACATACCATGCACATGGACTGAGTAAAAAAGCTGGGGTTTCCATTCTCATTTCAGATAAAGCAGACTTCAAGCCAAAGTTAGTCAGAAGGGATAAAGAAGGACATTTCATACTGTTTAAAGGAAGCATAAATCAGCAAGACATAACAATCATAAATATTTATGCACCAAACAATTGTGCATCCATGTATGTCAATCAGATCCTTCTCAATTTCAGGAATAAAATAGACCAAAACACAATAATACTGGGGGACTTTAACACTCCTCTCTCACTGTTGGACAGATCCTCCAAGCAAAACTTGAACAAAGAAACCATAGGACTCAATGACACAATCACTAATTTGGACTTAACAGACATATATAGAATATTCTATCCATTGAAAAGCGACTACACTTTCTTCTCAGCAGCTCATGGGTCCTTCTCTAAAATAGACCATATGTTATGCCACAAAGCTACTCTTAGCAAATACAAAAACATAGAGATACTACCTTGTATACTATCAGATCATAATGGAATGAAATTAGATATCAATGATAAAGTTAGAAACAGAAACTACTCCAAGACCTAGAGATTAAATAATATGCTATTGAATGATACATGGATAACAGAAGACATTAGGGGAGAAATTAAAAGATTCCTAGAGGTCAAAGAGAACAAAGATACAACATATCGAAATCTCTGGGATACTATGAAAGCAGTGCTAAGAGGAAAGTTCATTGCAGGGAGTGCATTTAATAAAAGAATGAAAAGTCAACAAATCAGTGACCTCACATTACAGTTCAAAGCCCTAGAAAAAGAGGAACAGATCATCACCAAAAGTAGCAGAAGACAAGAAATAATCAAAATCAGAGCTGAAATCAAGAAAATTGAAACAAAAGAAACAATTCAAAAAATTGACGAAACAAAAAGTTGGTTCTTTGAAAAAATAAACAAAATTGATAAACCCTTAGCCACACTAACGAAAAGAAGGAGAGAGAAACTCCAAATTACTAAAATTCGTGGTGGGAATGGAAATATTACAACAGACACAATTGAAATACAAAACATAATAAGAAGCTACTTTGAAAATTTACACTCCAACAAAATAGAAAACATGGAAGACATCAACAGAATCCTAGAGGCATATGAGCCACCCAAACTGAACCTGGAGGACATACACAACTTAAATAGATCAATTTCAAGCAATGAAATAGAGGAAGTCATAAAAAGCCTACCAACCAAGAAAAGCCCAGGACCAGATGGATTCACAGCCGAGTTCTACAAGACCTTCAAAGAAGAGCTCATTCCAATACTCCTCAAAGTATTTCATGAAATAGAGGAGGAGGGAACCCTTCCAAACTCATTCTATGAAGCTAATATCACCCTGATACCAAAACCAGAGAAGGACACATC
>JAJEJO010002239.1:131617-148406 GCA_020662805.1 Glaucomys volans | reverse complement strand
GTAGAGGTTCTTCAAAGCCTAAAGGTAGAACCACCATATGACTCAGTACTTCCGCTTCTGGGTAGATAATCGAATAAATTGAAATAAATGTGTCAAAGGGATGACCACACTTCCATTAAAATTGTAGCACTATTCACAATGTCCAAGATCAAATCAGATCTCTATCAAAAGATAAGTGGATAAAGAAAAGTGGCATTTATATATAATGGAATTCTAATCAGACAAGAAAATGAGAAATTCTGTCATTTTCAATAATGTGGATTAATCTGGGGTAAATAAAATAGCTCAGCTACAGAAAGACAAATACTATATGATTTCACTTTTTATGAAATCTAAAAGAATTCAACTAATAGAAGTAGAGAATAGAATAATCATTACCAAAGGCTGAAGGGTGGTAAGCAAGGGAGTGAATACAGTTTTGTGGAATAAAGTGGACAAAATTTCGCTTCACAGAGGGATCTGTTGCACAGCAGGATGATTATAGGCAAATAATAATGCATTGCCTATTTCAAAATAACTAAGAAAGTACATTTCAAACATCTCACCATAAAAAATTATACGTATGTATGTTAATGAATTTCTTTTAATCATTTCACATTATACATATATTTTAGCACATAACATTGCACCCTCTAAGTAGGGTTACAGTTACTTGTAAGTAAAAAATATTGGCTTGAAAATAAACTTAAAGCATGCATCACAATTTTTGAATGACATATGTATCTTTCTTATAAGATTGCAAACGTTTTGTTTCTTTATTCTCAAGTCTAATTTACTGTTTGGCACATAGTTAGTGTTCAGTAAATTCTTACTAGGTGATAAAGAAGAGAATGAATACCAAAGTCAAAATACCACAACCCAAACAGATTTTTCCATTGACAGTCAATGTGGGGTACATGGTCACAGACTTAACAGGCACATTCCTAGATTCACTTTACATCTGCTCTATATTCTGACTCTGTGAGGTTAGACAAGTTGCTTACTGTCTCTTACTCTCAAACCACTAACCTATAAAGCAGGAAATGATGAAAGGACTTACCTAACTGGATTGCATTAAAAAAAAATAGGTGAGTATAGTGTGTGGTACGTTAGCATTAAAAAGCAGCCATTATAAGAAGCTATTACAGGGATGATACACCAGTAAATCTGCTGGGTGTTTCTATTTTTAAATGTCAATGTTTTAAAACTAATTTGCTTATACGAGTTTGTTTTCCTTGAGTGTAAAGAAATGCTTCCTCTACTGAATTCTTAACACACCTCTGCCAAATTAATTAGTAGCAGTGTACCCTTCACTACATTAATAATAGCGAGTCATACTATAGAAATTTGAATGATCTTATTATTGCCTTACCAGTTTGTCTTGAAATACTCAGTAGTGTCTCTATTATACATAAGAAGAGTTCCTTTTGAAATATAACTGTGAAAGAATTTTTTTTCTATTTTGTATTTGCAAGAGATGTCTATTTCCTTCTTGAACACCACTTTTCATTTGGCAACCAGAAAAAGGCTTACTGCAGTAATATATATATAAGCTTTTGGTCTGGTTCTGCATAATCTAATTTTTATATACTCTGCACAAATTGTAACCACTTCATCAATGTCTTATTATTTTTTCTCTTAACAATGCAATGACAGTGATTAATTTCTAAAGACTGGTAAACAAAAACCTTACCTTGGAAGTGATTAAAATGGTTCTGTAAACTGTATGAGTGCTGACAAATGTATACACATACTAATGTACCACACACCCTGTGAATGGAGTGAGCCGTATGCCTAGCTATTCCTGCAGAAAGAATAGAAAACAAGGTAGTCTGCTCCACCACATTTTGATAAATATTTTCCCTAGACCTTGTTACATTTTAATTATTAAAACAGTTAACATTATTAGTAGATAAACACGAGAAATTTAGTGAATTCTAAAGTATGGAGTTTAACATATAAAGAAACACAATTTATTTTTTAAATAATATTTTTATAAAAATCCTCATTTATTTTTCATTTTATGATTATACTGTCTATTTATATAATGAAATTAAAGTTGGACAGCTTCATCACAGGCAAATCAGATTATGAACAAAATTGCCTATTTATTTGTCTTGGCTAAGGACATTTTTCTTAGTTATGTTAGTGTGACAAAATTACTGTGTTTTTATAGGTATATGTTGATTAGATATCTGAAATAGCAGTGGTAATAAAACCTAGCAATTTATTTATTTTTCTTATCTGGCTTGTTTTCAAAGAATACAGTTAATCCATTTTATAGTAAATGGCCAAACAAAAGGACTCTGAGATAACTTTGGTGTCAGAGGGTGTGTAACCATATAACATAGAAAACAATGGGTTTTAAAGCTGGGGATATAGCTCAGTTGGTAGAGTGCCTGCATCATAAGCACAAGGCCCTGGGTTCAATCCCCAGCGCTGCAAAGAAAAAAAAGAAAATAATGTTTTTTTTTTTTTTTTTAAAGTGTTGTGCTTAAACTGCATTATAATGAGATAAAAAGGAAAGGGCAAAGAAGAGAGAGCAAGAGAGAGTGTGGGGGAGAGACAGAGGGAGAGAGAGTGTACATGCAGCTGTCAGAAGATGCCAATAATCACCAATAAAAGGTGACTCATAATGCTAATGACTTGTATTTACAGAAACTGAACAATACTCCTTAACCTTCTATTGGATGTCAATTCAAGGCCCTTAAAATGAAGGCACACCACTGCTGCAGATAAAGTGGAGATACAGTGCAAATACAGAGCAAGTTCTATGATAAGAACAACAACAATAGAATTCTAGAAAAAGATGCACTGCAACGGTCATGAACAATGACACTGTAATTTGCAGTGACAGAGGCAAACATAGTATATAATTTTTATTTAAATTACTTTTTGGTCACAATTATTATGCTGGTATTTACTAGAGGTAAGAAAACAGAGTAAAAGCTCTTTTAAGGCCTTATTCCAAGATAATTGCCACCTTCGTCTACCCTGGTATTTCTATGTAAGAAGCAGTACACAAGGTTGTCTTTATTTGAACTTATTCAGAGATCATTCAGTTTGTAAAAGATTTTCTCTGGGGGAATTTGCTGAAGTCAATTGGAGTTAATTATTTAGTTGCAATTTTGGCTATCTGAGCTAGATTAAAATGGTTAAAGTTGGAAAAATAATAGTGTAAACAAAAATATTTAAAAAAGGAAAAGCTAGAAATGGTATTTCCATAGCAGTTGTAAAAAGTATTAAACTATTCCTTGGAATCAAGATGACCATGCATGTAATTCTGCACATGTTTAGGACTGTGTGCCCTTCCAGAGCTCTCTACATCCCCACAAAGATGTGAAAAGGCCCTAACCTCTGAATTTGAGGATTTATCCAAGAAGGAAGTGAAGATAAGAGTTGTCAGCTGTGGGGAGCGGTGAATGAATCATTGCTTTGAACTACCCAGAAACTGAGGTTGACTCCTCCCTTGGGAATTTCTCAATGGGAAGGTGCTGATGGAAAACTGCCCAGTTAATGGTGACTCCCTGTTAAGTGCGGAATTCTGTGCAAGCTGCAGAATTTATTAGCTCATAACTTTCAGTTCAAATGCCAGTTGCCTGGAGATAAAGGGTTAAGGATACAAGTGAAAAGCCCTAATGGGGCTGTTTTATCCACAATTTTGATTTTGATTTTCTTGAAAAAAGTTTTCTCACAATAAATTCTTTTTATGTTTAAACCTATACAATAAACACGTTGAACCTGATCATGGTCAGTCAGTCTCTCTCCACCAGCGGCAGGCCAATCCACCAGGCTCCTCTTTTACTAATTTTGTGTCTGTCTGTCTGTTTTGTCAAATCCCCTCTCCACCCCATTCAGAGAAACTGAGTAAACGTCCTGTAGGGGGTGATAGGGATTTATTGGTTCCAAGATTTTAAAAAAATCTCTGTTCTATCACTAGCTAAGCACACAGTCACGAAAGCATAAATTTTAGTGGCCATGCATGACAAAAAATAGAATTTAGAAAATTAGGTAGAACAAATACTAGACAGTTCAACACCAATAATATAAAACAAACATTAATAAAGTCAAATTATCTTGAGGAGGGAGAATCTAACTTCCAGAACTGGACCATAATATTATTTAAAATTTGTAGTTTACAATTAAATGATGTAAGATGTGCGAAGAAATAAGAAAATATGACCCATAGACAGGAAAAAAATTAATAATAGAAGTGGCCTGAGAAAGCCCAGATAATGGATTTATTAGACAATGAATTTCAATGAACTCTTCTAAATGTATTCAAAAAATTATAAGAAAACATTTATAAAGAACTAAAGGAAATTATGAGAATGATGTCTCACTTATTAAGGAATATATAAAAAAGGATGATGATTTCAAAGAAAAGGAAAATAAAAACAGTTCTTGAATTGAAACATATAATGACTGAAATGAAACATTAATTAAGGGGTTACATAAGGGCATGCAGAAAAATAACAAGTAAAACTGAAGATAAAAATCATTATGAGAAACAGAATAAATAAAATAGTGCCTCAAACATGTAGACACTGATGCACAGCAGTCTCTGTATAATGAGAGTCAAGGAAACAAAGGGGATAGAGGAAGGAATAGAAAAATAATTGAATAAATATTGGCCCCAAACATTCCAAATTATATGAAAAACATTAATTTATATATCCCAAATGTTCCTTGAACTCTAAGTAAAAAATGGAAATAGATCTATACCTTTGCACATTATAATCTAAATATTGCCAGTCAAAAAACTGTAAAAACTGCAAGAAACAGCTTCTCCCATATTCAATTTGATAAACTGCTGATATCTCCCCCAAGCCATAGTAGCAAGAAGACAATGATGCAATATATTTAAAGTCCTAACACAGAGGGATTCTTTACCAAGAATTCTATATCCAGCAATATGATCCTAAAATAATTAAAAAGAATCAAGGTATTTCCAGAAATTCAAAAATTAAAAGTGTTCGAAATGAAATTTTCCTACAAGAAATATAAAAAGGATGAAATGAAAAGGCACTAAGTGTAACTCAAACCCACAGGAGGAAATAAAGAAAATTAGCAAATGAAACTACATGTTAATATGAAAGACAATATGAATGTACTTTTGTTTATTTTTTATGCTACTTAAAAGAAAAACTATATAAATGAATTATAAATTTTTGATTGACACAATAATGATTTATGATAATAGCATAGAGCTAGAGGGAGAAAAGGAGAAAATCACATTACATTAATATTATTAAAGGTAAGTATATACTAATAAAATTGTATTTTTATAAAGAAGTTTTTGTATTATCCAGGGAAGCAATTAAAAACAGCAATTAAAAACATTTCATTCATATATACATATAGGAATAAAGGAACATAAAAGACTATATACATAGAAAACAAATACTAAATTGACAGATGTAAAGTCTATTATTAGCAAACATTCAATGTAAATAGGCTAAACACTGCAATTAATAGACAAAGTGGACAAAACAGAGTGAACTAAATTATATGATCTGTTATAATTAGCAAATGAAAGAACCACTTTGGAATCTACAGTACATTATCTTATAAGTAAAACAATGGAAAAAGGTATACATTGGAAAGACTGACTATATAAATACCAGGCAAAATAGACTATCAAACAAAATGGTAATATTAGAGACCAATAAGGGCATTTTGTAATGATAAAAGAGTCAAAATAACAAAAAAATACAATTTTAAACAAGCACACTTATTAACAGAGCTCAAAAGTACATGAAGCAAGAGTGGATTGAAAACAAAAATAGATTTTTGACAATATTAGTTGGAATCCTCAATCTCTCAATTTTAATAAAGGAAACAAGTTAAACAGAAGACCAACAAAGAAATAGAAGAACTGAGCAACACTGAAAATAAAACAAACATGTCAGACATGGAAAAATCACCAAAAACAACAGAACAAGTATTTTTCTTAAAGATACATGAAACATCCTCTAGGTTATACAACATGCTAATCCCTTAAATGTGTCTTAAAATGTTAATGTAATTAACCCAATGACAACATGGTAGAAGGAATGTCAGAAAGGGAGTTTAGAATGTACATAATTTAAATGATCAGAGAAGTAAATGATGAGATGAGAAAGCAAATGAAGGCAATGAATGATAGCACTAATAAACAGCTAAAAGAGCAGGATAGCCAATTAAAGGAGAAACCAAGTCAAGTTAAAAGCCAAAAATAAGACAAAGAACCAGGAATACAAGTCATATCTCAATAATACTCCTGAATGTTAACAGCCTAAAGTCATCAATCAAAAGACATAGACTGGCAGATTGAATTAAAAAGAAAGACCCAAAAATATGCTGCCTTCAAGAGATTCACCTCATAGAAAAGGACATACACAGAATAAAGGTGAAAGGATGGAAAAAACTTATCATGCACACAGACTCAGTAAAAAAGCGGGGGTTTCCGTTCTCATTTCAGATAAAGCAAACTTCAAGCCAAACTTAGTCAGAAGAGATAAAGAAGGTCATTTCACACTACTTATGCTTAAGGGAAGCATAAATCAGCAAGACATAATGATCATAAGTATTTATGCCCCAAACAATAGCGCATCCATGTATGTTAAACAAATTCTTCTCAATTCCAAAAATCAAATAGACCAAAACACAATAATACTAGATGACTTTAAAATACCTCTCTCACCATTGGACAGATCGTCCAAACAAAAATTGAACAAAGAAATCATATATCTCAATAACACAATCAATAATTTAGACTTAACAGACATATATAGACTATTTCATCCATCAACGAGTGAATACACTTTCTTCTCAGCAGAACATGGATCCTTCTCTAAAACAGACCATATGTTATGCCACAAAGCTACTCTTGGCAAACACAAAAATAAATACTACCTTGCATTCTTTCATATCATAATGGAATGAAATTAGAAATCAATAATAAAATAAAAAACAGAAACTACTCCAACACCTGGAGATTAAATAATACACTATTGAATGATACATGGATAACAGAAAACATTGAGGGGAAATAAAAATATTCATAGAGGTAAATGAGAACAATGATACAGCATATCAAAATCTCTGGGACACTATGAAAGCAGTAGTAAGAGGAAAATTCATTGCATGGAGTGCATCCAATAAGAGAATGAAAAGTCAACAAATAAAGGACCTCACATTACAGCTCAAAGCCCTAGGAAAAGAAGAACAAATTATCAACAAAAGTAGAAGAAGACAGGAAGTAATTAAAATCAGAGCTAAAATCAATTAAATTGAAACAAAAGAAACTGTTCAAAAAATTGACAAAACAAAAAATTGGTTCTTTGAAAAAACAAACAAAATTGATAAACTCTTAGCCACACTAACAAGAGAGAAAACTGAAATTACCAAAACTTGAGATGAAAATGGAACTAGCATGACAGACAATATTGAAATACAAAACCTAATTAGAAACTATTTTGAAAATCTGTGCTGCAACAAAATAGAAAACCTCGAAGACATCAACAGATTTCTAGAGACATATGATCCACCAAAACTGAATCTGGAGGACACACACAATTTAAATAGACCAATTTCAAGCAATGAAATAGAAGAAGTCATCAAGAGCCTACCTACCAAGAAAAGTCCAGGGCCAGATGGATTCTCAGTTGAGTTATACAAGACCTTCAAAGAAGAGCTCATTCCAATACTCCTCTAAGTTTTCCATGAAATAGAAGAGGAGGGAACCCTTCCCTTCCAAACTCATTCTATGAAGCTATTATCACCCTGATACCAAAACCAGACAAGGATATATTGAGGAAAGAAAATTTCAGACCAATATCCCTAATGAATATAGATGCAAAAATTCTTAACAAAATTTTAGCAAAACACATACAAAAGCATATTACAAAGACAGTGCACCATGATCAAGTGGGTTTAATCCTGGGGATGCAAGTTTGGTTAAACATCTGGAAATCTATAAATATAATTCACCACATCAACAGGCATAAAGTTAAGAACCACATGATTATTTCAATAAGTGCAGAAAAAGCATTTGATAAAATACAACACCCTTTCATGCTCAAACAATAGAAAAAATAGGGATAGTAGGAACATTCCTCAACATTGTAAAGACTAACCATGCTAAGCCCATGGTTAACATCATGCTAAATGGAAAAAAACTGAAAGCATTCCCTCTAAAACTGGAACAAGTTAGGGATGCCTTTTTCACCACTTCTATTCAACATCATCCTTGAAATTCCAGCCAGAGCAATTAGACAGACTAAAGAAATAAAAGGGATACAAATAGGTAAAGAAGAACTTAAACTACCACTATTTGCAGATTATATGATTCTATATTTAGAGGAGCCAAAAAATGGCACCAGAAAACTTCTAGAACTTATAAATGAATTCAGTAATGTAGCAGTATATAAAATCAATACTCATAAATCTAATGCATTCTTATTCATAAGTGATGAATCCTCTGAAAGAGAAATTAGGAAAACCACCCCATTCACAATAGACTCAAAAAAAAAAAATACAATACCTGGGAGTCAATTTAACAAAAGAGGTGAAAGACCTCTACAACAAGAACTACAGAACACTAAAGAAAGAATTTAAAGAAAACCTTAGAAAATGGAAAGATCTCCCATGTTCTTGGATAGGCAGAATTAATATTGTCAAAATGGCCATACTACCAAATGTGTTATACAAATTCAGTGCAATTCCAATTAAAATCCCAATGACATTCTTCATAGAAATAGAGAAAGCAATTATGAAATTCATTTGGAAGATTAAGATACCCAGAATAGCTAAAGCAATGCTTAGCAGGAAGAGCAAAGCAGGAGGTATCACAATACCAGACCTCAACTATATTACAAAGCAATAGTAACAAAAACGGTACTGTATTGCCACCAATACAGGCAGGTAGACCAATGGTATAGAGTAGAGGACTCAGAGACAAATCCACATAAATACAGTTTTCTCATATTTGACAAAGGAACCCAAAGCAGACAATGGAGAGAAGAGGACCTCTTCAACAAATGGTGCTAGGAAAACTGGAAATCCATATGCAGGAAAATGAAACTAAACCCCTATCTCTCTCCCTGCACAAAACTCAACTCAAAATGGATCAAGGACCTAGAAATTAGATCAGAGACCCTGCACCTAATACAACAAAATGTAGGTCCAAATCTTCATCACATCAGCTTAAACCCAGACTTCCTTAACATGACTCCCAAAGCACAAGAAATAAAAGCAGAAATCAATAATTGGAATAGATTAAAACTAAACGGCTTTTTCTCAGAAAAGGAAACAATCAACAACATAAGAGAGAACCTAGATTGTGGGAGAAAATCTTTGCCATGCACACATCAGATAGAGCACTAATCTCCAGAATTTATAAAGAATTAAAAAAACTTTACCCCAAGAATACAAATAACCCAATCAATAAATGGGCTCAGGAAATGAGCAGACACTTCACAGAAGAGGATCTACAAGCAATCAACAGATATATGAAAAAATGTTCAACATCTCTAGTAATTAGAGAAATGCAAATCAAAACTACCCTAAGATATCATCTCACCCCAAATAGAATGTCTACTATCAAGAATACAAACAAGGATAGGTCTTGGCTAGGATGTGGGGGAAAAGGTACACTCATACATGCTGGTGGGGTTGCAAATTGGTGCAGCCACTCTGGAAAGCAGTATGGAGATTCCTTAGAAAACTCAGAATAAAACCACCATTTGACCCAGCTATCCGTCTCTTTGACCTATACGCAAAGGACTTAAAATCAGCATACTACAGTGAAGCAGCCACATCAATGTTTATAGCAGTGCAATTTACTGTAGCTAGATTGTGGAACCAACCTACATGCCCTTCAATAGATGAATGGATAAAGAAACTGTGGCATTTAAACATAATGAAATATTATTCAGTCATAAAGAATAATAAAATTATGACATTTGCAGGTAAATGGATGGAGATGGAGAATATCATATTAAGTGAAATAAGCCAATCCCCCCAAAAAACAAAGGCCAAATGATTTCTCTGATAAGTGGTTGATGACATTTAATGGGGACGGGGGGAGGTAAGGAAAGAATGGAGAAAGGATAGATTGTAGAGAGGAAAATGAGGGGTGGAGAGGGGGCAGGGAAGGAAAGATAATAGAATGAGTCAAACATCATTACCCTATGTATATGCATGAATACACATCTTATATGGTTCTACTTTGTATACAACCAGAAAAACGATAGTTGTACTCCATTTGTGTACAATGAACCACAATAAAAAAAAAGAATTAAAAAAATGAATTCTGCTGTATTTTCCTATTGAATAATGCTGGTATATAAAATGAATTTTCTTTCTTCTTAAAAAATGTTCATGCAATATTAATTTCTATATTTCCTAATAACGTCTTAGACTCATGATTATTCCTGTTTGCAATGAGACTTTTAAAGATTCCTCTGTAGATTGCTACCCACCTAGATCTAGAGGACCAATGTTATGCAGTACAATTGAATTATTTAACAGTATCTTTCAAGAATTTTCAACTCTGATTATTTCAAAATAATATTAGTTCTATTTTTTTAATTATCTTCAATTATTCTAATTGACAAATAATACATAACCAACACAGAGATGGCAATTTACAGTCATTTGTGAATTATAAAACTCCTTAAGCTGCAATTAGTTTTTCTGTTTTTCTTCATTTTCCAAAGAGACCATTAAAAGCATTTGCAGTTATTATTTTTAGCATTCTTCACAAGTCTCTTACTTTGGGCCTCTTGATGTAATTCTTGTAAACTGTGATGTTCATATTGGGCATTAATCAATGATATGCCTTTCATTCTGGAATATATAATTGCTTGGATTACTTCTGTGGGTTTTCATGTCTGTTCATAAAACACTACATGCACAATGGTCAAGTGCCACTGAATTTAATACTTGGTACCACCATCCTGCGGGGGGGGGGGGGGCACTCCATGCAGTTTCACTATATTCAGTACACAGAAGTTTATGTGAGCTTAAAGAGAACTCCTCATCTAGCTATGGACAGAATTTTTGATCAAACTGCAAGGAGTTCTGTTGGATGACAGCCTCCAGCTGTTAGCATCTTCAGGTCTAATTATGCACATTTTTATAAATTTAAATTAAATTAATTTTTTTTTAAATCTATCCTGTCATGGTTAATTTTTGTGGTAACGTCTCTGGCCCCTTAGCATTGAACACTAATCTATGTGTTGCTGACAATGTGTTTTAGAGTTCTAGCCAAAATCTACAATGGGGTGATTTTGAGTAAAGGAGGTCACTGTCTATAATGAAGCATAGGCCTCTTCAGGTTACTTTAAGGTCTTAAGGGCAAAAACTGAGGTTTGCTGAAGAGAAGGTTTTCCACCTCAAGACTCTAGCATGAACTTCTTCTGCCTGAATCAGGCTAGACATCTACACTTACTAGACTCCACAACATAAAAGCTTATATTGTAAGATAAATATTTATATTATCATGTAAAATATTACATATGCAAATTGGTGCAACCATTATGGAAATCAGTACGGAGATTCCTCAGAAAATTTAGAGTGTAACCACCATTTGACCTAGCTATCCTACTCCTCAGTTTATACTCAAAGGACTTAAAATCAGCATACTACAGTGATGCAAGCCACATCATTGTTCATAGCAGTTCAACTCACAATAGCAAAACTGTGGAACCAAACTGGTGCACTTCAACAGATGAATGGATAAAGAAAATGTTATATATACATGTATATATGATATACTATTATTGATAATATTATCATTATAATATTATCATTTTAATATTAGTGATAATATATTATAATACATATGATATATATATGATATAATATTATTCAGTTTTAATGAAGAATTATGGCATTTGCTGGTAAATGGATGGAGTTGGAGAATATCACGCTAAGAGAAATAAGCCAAGCCTAAACAACCAAAGGCCAAATGTTTTATCTGATATGTGGATGCTAATTCACAATAAGTGTGGGGGGAGGCCACTGGGGAAGAATAGTTACTCTAGATTAGGTAGAGGGGAGTGAAGGGAGGAGAAGGGGTATGAGGGTAGGAAGATAGTAGAGTAAAAGAGACTTTATTACTTCATGTACATAGACTGCATGACTGATGTGATCCTACAATAAGTATAATCAGAAAAATGAGAAATTGTACTCCATTTATACATGATTTATCAAAATGCATAAATTCATACTACTGTCATGTGTAACTAATTGAAACAAATAAAAAAAGAGAGCAGGGTCCCCAAAAATATATAATAACATGTGTCTTTTTATGTGTGTGGGCATGTGTATGTGTGTGTGTGTTGTGTTTTTCCAATTGATTTTGTTCCTCTGGAGAATACAGAATTCTCTAAAGAAATAATGGCATTTTTTTTTTTTTTTTTTTTGTGGTGCTGGGAATTGGACCCAAGGCCTTGTGCATGCAAGGCAAGCACTCTACCAACTGAGCTATGGACTTAAAATCAGTATACTACAGTGATGCAGTGACATCAACATTTATAGCAGCTCAATTCACAATAGATAGATTGTGGAACCAACCTAGATGCCCTTCAATAGATGGATGGATAAAGAAACTGTGGTATATATATGCAATAGAATTTTATTCAGCTATAAAGAAGAATAAAGTTATGGCATTTGCAAGTGAATGGATGGAGTTGGGGAATAACATGCTAAGTCAAATAAGCCAAACTCACAAAACCAAAGGCCCAGTGATTTCTCTGATAGTGGATGATGATACATAGTGGGTGGTGGGAGGGAGACAAGAATGGAGGAGGGATGGATTGTATAGAGGAAAATAAGTGGTGGGAAGGGGGGGGGGAGGAAAAATAATAGAATGAGACAAACATCATTTTCCTATGTACATGTATGATTATGCAAATGGTATAATTCTACTTCATGTACAGAGAAGCAACAGTTGTACCCCATTTGTGTACAAAGAATAAAAATAAAAATATATGAAAAAGTACACTGAGATTTTACCTCACACTAGTTAGAATGGCAGTTATCAGAATAAAAACAATAATAAGTGCTGCAGAGGATGTAAACAAAAAGGAATACTTTTACACTATTGGTGAGATTGTAAATTAGTACAATCACTATGGAAATCAGCATGGTGCTTACACAAAAGACTAGGACTAGAACTAGCATATGACCCAGCTATAGCACACCTTGGAATTTGTCTTAAAGATTTAAAGTCATGATCCAAGATGGCGAATAGAGGGAGGCTGCATTCCTTGTTGCTCAGTAACTCAGGATTCAAACAGAGGAAAATCTGTTTCTCTGAGAGGCAGTCTTTACTCCTCATTTATCCCCTGCTGTTTACCACATCTGTCTACCTGGATCACCTGCAGTTTACCACAGTAGTAACTACATTTGAGTACTGATTGCTCACTGACCACCACCAATCATCTCTCACATGCCTGTTTGCCTACCTCTGGCCTGCCCATTGTCTGCCTTTCACCTACCCATCACCCACCAACATAGGTTCATCTGCTGATGTCCACCAGTAGACTGCAGAGCCTGCAGAACATCAGTGGATCACCAGTTGCCTGCTGTTGCCTGGAAGTCCACCATCACAGTACCCCCAAGTTTGGTTACACGTGGCTGCTGCCATTTTGGTAAAAAACCAAGGAGCTGCAGGACCATCAGCCTGACTGACAGCACCCTGCCTCCAGGACTCCCAGCTTGACTGACAGCACATCAGCCCCAGGGGCCTGTCCTGTCCTACTACACCCCACACAGACTCAGTTCCCATGCCCTGTGCTGCATTTCCCCATTTGCTAACACATTTGGAAGCCAGTGCAGCCATCTTGGATTATCCAAGAAGTGGAAACTGTCATTAGGTGGGGCAAATCCCATCCTGAGATGCCTGCTGGAGACTAGAAGCCCATTGTCAGGTACATCTCATGCCTCAGACTACTAAGGGAGGTTTGAATAGTATATGACTGTTATAATGTAGTTTTTTTTTTCTGCTTTTTGAAAGTTTTTATTTTTTCTTTTTCTTTTTTTTTTTTTTTACTTTTCTTGCTCTCTACTTTCCTTTTGTTTGCCTGTTTCCTCAAGGGCTTTTTTCTCACATTTCTCATGCTAACAACCAACTACTTTTGACTACATTTTCTCTCTTCCGATGATCTAGAACTTCTTCATGCTCTTTTGTTACACTGCTAACAGTTAAATCCTACACTCCTCCCCATCCTCTTTGTCCTCCATTAGAAACTGCAGTCCTCATTGCAAATCTGTTTGTTATACTGTAGATAATAATTGAACTCATCCTCTCTTTTTATTATGACAATATTGTAACAGTATTGTAACAAAAAGACTATTATAACAATAGTCTTCATAAGGAAGGTTTACAGCTGCATATTGTCTGTACTGGGTGTTGCTAATATTGATTCCCCCCTTAAAGAAGAGATTTTGGAAAACTATAGTGTCACTATAAGCCTATAGGGCAGAAACTGCAATACCTTAGATCTGCATTGCTAGAGGGGAAGATACATGAACAACATGAAAAAATAAGGGAGGAAAGTGTTCCAAACAGACCAAAATTCTACAATAATAGAATCCAATAAGAGCATGGTAGATGAAATGCCAGAAAAGGAGTTCAGAATATACATGATTAAAATGATCAGAGAAGCAAATGATGAGTTAAGAGAGCAAATGCAGGCAATGATTAATCGTTCCAATAAGCAGCTGAAAGAGCAACTACAGGAAACAAAAGATCACCTCCACAAAGAGATAGAGATTCTGAAAAAGAGTCAAACAGAAATCCTTGAAATGAAGGAAACAATAAACCAAATAAAAAAACTCAATGGAAAGCATCACAAACAGACTAGATCACTTAGAAGAGAGAACCTCAGACAATGAAGACAAAATATTGAATCTTGAAAATACAGTTGCTCAAACAGAGAAGATGGTATGAAATCATGAACAGAGCCTACAAGAACTATGGGATATCATGAAAAGATCAAATTTAAAAATTATTGGGATTGATGAAGGCACAGAGATACAAACCAAAGGAATGAACAACCTATTCAATGAAATATCAGAGAATTTTCCAAACCTGAAGAATAAAATGGAAATTCAGCTACAAGAGGATTACAGAACACCAAATGCACAAAATTACAGCAGATCCACACCAAGACACATTATAATGAAAATCCCTAATGTATAAAATAAAGAGGATTCTAAAAACTGTGAGAGAAAAGAAACACATTACATGTAGGGGGAAACCAATATGGATATCATCAGATTTCTCAGCCTAGACCCTAAAAGCTAAAAGGGCCTGGAATAATATATTTCAAGCTCTGAAAGAACATGACTGCCAACCAAGAATCCTATATCCAGCAAAGCGAACCTTCAGATTTGAAGACAAAATAAAATCGTTCCATGACAAACAAAAGTTAAAGGAATTTACACATAGAAAGCCTGCACTACAGAACATTCTCAGCAAGATATTCCATGAGGAAGAAACAAAAAACAGCAATGTAAGTCATCAAAGGGAGGAACTATACTAAAAGAAAAGCCAATTAAAGGAGAAACCAAGTCAAGTTAAAAACCAAAGCTAAGCCAAAATGACTGGGAATACAAATCATATCTCAATAATAACCCTGAATATTAATGGCCTAAACTTGTCAATCAAAAGGCATAGACTGGCAGATTGGATTAAAAACAAAGACCCAACAGTATGTTGCCTTCAAGAGACTCATCTCATAGAAAAGGACATCTACAGACTAAAGGTGAAAGGATGGGAAGAAACCTACCATGCCCATGGACTCAGTAAAAAAATGGGGGTTTCCATCCTTTTATCAGATAAAGTGGACTTCAAGCCAAAGTTAGTCAGAAGGGATAAAGAATGGCATTTCATACTGCTTAAGGGAAAAATAAATTAAGATGACAAAATGATCATAAATATTTATGCCCCAAACAATGGCCCATCCATGTACATCAGACAAATCCTTCTCAATTACAGGAAGCAAATAGACCACAACACAATAATTCTGGGTGACTTTAACACACCACTGTGACCACTGGATAGATCTTCCAAACAAAAACTAAACAAAGAAACCATAGAATTCAATGACACAATCAATAATGGCTTAGACTTAATAGACATATATAGAATATTCCATCCATAAACAAGCAAATACACTTTCTTCTCAGGAGCACATGTCTCCTTCTCTAAAATAGACCATATGTTATGCAACAGAGCAGCCCTTAGTAAATGCAAAAAAGTAGAGATAGTACCTTGTATTCTACTGGATCATAATGGAATGAAATTAGAAATCATTGACAAAAACAAACAAACAAACAAAAAAACCCAGAAACTACTCCAACACCTTGAGACTAAATAATATGCTATTGAATGAAGCATGGATGACAGAAAGCATCAGAGAGGAGATAAAAAAATTCTTAGAGGTAAATGAGAATGATGATGCAACATAACAAAATCTCTGGGGCACTATGAAAGCAGTACTAAGAGGAAAATTCATCACAATCAGTGCATTCAAGAAAAGAATAAAAAGTGAACAACTCAATGACCTAATCTTACATCTCAAAGACCTAGAAAAAGAAGAACAGAATGACAACAAAAGTAGTAGAAGACAGGAAGCAATTAAAATCAGAGCTGAAATCAATGAAATTGAGACAAAAGAAACAATTTTAAAAATTGACAAAACAAAAAATTAGTTATTTGAAAAAGTAAACAAAACAGGTAAACCCTTAGCCACACTAACAAAGAGAGAGAGAAAACTTAAATTTCTGAAATTTGTGATGAAAAAGGAAATAT